>PVKM010031161.1:0-16943 GCA_004027735.1 Carollia perspicillata | reverse complement strand
CTGAGGCAAGAGGAAATAGAACAAGAAAGGGAGAAGCAGGAGAAAGGTGCCTTTTAAAGGGAGTTAGATCGCAGAAGAAATTAACAAAGGCCACAATCATAAAGGCACAGAGACTATACATCTTTAAAAGCAACAGAGACATAAAAGAAAGTATTACATTGACAAAAGAGGCTGATGACATCAAGAGAGCTCACCCCAAAAGGTCGAGGCCTGAAGTAAGGGAATTCGGGAAAAGGACCAAGAAACAGAGGATGTGTATTTCCCCAAAACTTGGGAAGTGAAAACTCTACACCAATAGTTACATGGTGGCTGAATCTGTAAGCCCAGCAAAAAAAAAAAAAAAAAAAAAAAGGCTTTTTCTTTTTCTTTAACAAAAAGTTGAAGATTCAAGGATAATAGAAAATCAGGGTGTGTCCTGCATCACAAAGGACAGGCCAGTTGGCGAGACAACATAATGCAAGGATAGCCTTTGATGGTGCCAAATGGGTGTCTGTCTTTACTCACTGATGTCTCCTACAAGAGAATGCAAAATCAAGAGTCACATGAGCCTGCAGTTTTTAAGGGCAACAAAAATGGAGAAGGCCACGTGTGGGTCCAAGCAAAATCCAACAAGAGAAAATCTTGCAGCATTCTGAAGGGTGTCTTGAACACAGCTGGGAAGTAAACACAGTAAATCTTTGCCTGGGAGTTGCCTCTGGAGAAATGTTCCACAGATGCTCACCACTTGACAGAGGAATCCAGTTCTCAACTGGGGCTGATTCAACCAAGGTCACCACCTCCCACCCAGAAATTGAGAACAGCTGGTGTGAGGCTGACCTCTATAGCTGGTTTGTGACCCATGACTTTTGGGGCCTGAAGGAATGGCCATGGTGGGGGACCGTCCTACTTGAGTTGATCCTGAGGCCCAAATCTGTGATACCCAGGCCGGGGGCCAGGACCACTCTTCCTCTCCTCCTGGGCTCTGGGCCCCTGAGCCAGCCATGGTGATCAGAGGGCAAAGGACCCACAGGGTCAGCAAAGAGGCCCTGGGAAACTGTCCTGTCATTCAGTACAGATGCAAACACACAGCTATCTCCAAATTAGTACCAGCCCCACTTTCCCCCCTAGTTTCCCCTAAATGTGTATTCATTTAAAACAGTTTCTTAACCAAGTCCCATCTGGGGACAGCAAATGAGGCCAGTGGGAGCAGCGGTTAACAAAACCATGGGCATGCTTGACCCTGGGGCCCAGGTTCCACAGAGGGTTTCATCATTTACAAGTCTGTTGTTGCTTTTTGTTTGTTTGTTTGTTGTTGTTTCATTTTACTAGCAAGCTAGTTAACTTCCCTATATTTGAGATTCTCTATCAAGAAAGTAGGGAGAATTATAGCTATACCTCAGGAAACAGTTGAGAGGGTTAAGTAAGATCATTCATGAATATCACTTCTCGACATAGAGTTTGTCACCCTGTGCCTAAAAAATGGTGGTTACTGAAGGCTAATATTCTATAAATCTAGGGCTTCCCCTGGCATTGATTAATTTCAAACTAAATGTTGTTAAAGTTTCAAAGGGCCAAAGTTCAACAACACCTTCACTCAACAACGTGGAGGAATCTCACAAAATGTTGGACAAAAGCAAAAAAAGAGCAAAACACAAAAGAGAAAAGAGTATATATTACATGATTTAATCTACAGAAAATTCAAGAACAAGCAAGACAAGTCATGTAGTTAGGGAGTCAGGGTAGTTTTATGCTTCAGAGAGAAGATGAGGGTTGGTGATGATATTGACTGTCAGAGGACAACGTGTTTCTGTGTCTGGGAGCCAGTCACATGGATGTGCTCACATAGAAAATCACTGACCTATATACTTAGGACAGGCACCCTTTTCTGTGTGTATGTTCTACTTCATTATAAAGTTCAGCAAAGTTTTAAAAAAGATAAGAAGGTCCTCATTTTTCCTTTCACATGTTATAGAAAACTAGATCCTCCCATTTATTCATTCATGCCACAGACATTTATTGAACACCTATTATGTGCCAGGCACCATTCTAGATGCATGGGATACATCAGCAAGCAAGACAGGGATCCTGCTTCCAGCTACAAATAAATCTTCCATATTCAGAGAGGGCAGGAGGGCCAGCTCAGTACGGTGAGAAGAATAATCTTGGCTAAAACTTGTGAGAATTCTCACTTTCCTCATGAGGCAAATGGGCATGATAACTGTCTTATCTATTTTTCAAGAATAGTTAGGTATTTTAAATTTTATCAAGTAAAGACAATGACTTCTTTCTTGGGATTGCATAAATCACACATGTTGACTGAGTAATGCCATCATCGATATCCTCATACCCAGGGTTAGGAGGGCTTTCTCCAAACTCCAAATATGGCTCTTCATAGGCTCTGTCCTTTGCCTTTTAATAAGAGTCTCTAGTTACACTCATGGATTCAAAATCCAGTAATCTGGGATAGTGCCTAAGAGTACCTTCAGTGGAGAGGGCATTCAAAGAGTATCAATTTCCATCAATACTTCCCCAAAACCTATTCTAAAAAGAAGTCATAAACTCTTAATTGAGGAGTGATGACAGCTAGTGGGTGGAGTGTGGGGGAGACTGGAGGTTAGATTGTAGAGGGGTTGAGCAAAAACAAAAAAAAGACTCATGGACAAGGAAAACAGTGTGGTGATTGCTGGGTAGAGAGGGGTATAAGGGGACTAAATGGTAATGGAAAAAAAATACAATAAAGATTAAACCAGAAAAAGAAAAACATAAAATAACATAACATAAAATAAAATAAAATAAATTCAGGAGTGATGTCAACAAAATGGCAGACCAGTAATCTCCAAGCTTTCACTTTCCCACAGAAACATCATGTGTGTGCGCACACACACATAAACACACACACTAAAATCAGGTTATAGGAGCGTTGGGAAAAAGTCAGACATCTACCGGCAGCCAAGAGTGCACCCAGTCGAGAAAAGGCCACATTCAAAATGATAGGAAATGTTGTGGTGTTTTCACTTGCCGCTGCCCCATCACCTCCTGGCAGTGTCTTGATCTGGAAGAGGTAGATCCCAGTTTCCAATTCCCTCCCATAAACCAGTGGGTTAGAACAAACCTTATTTGCTACATTCTGATCTGTCTCTCCTTCACCTAATTTAGAGCTCAAGTGGGTAGAAGGAGTAGGAGCTACTCAGGGAAGCCACAGGAGACTAAGACCAGTAGATCCCTAGGGAAAGAGATTACTGGTGAAGACATACATACAATAAGCCATCCAAGGCCCTGAGAAGAAGCTGGGAAGAGGCACTCCAGAGAAGTAAAGTATTCAAAAACAGTCTGATATGGGGGTGGAGGGGCTTGAAAACTCCATACAAGATCTGGACAGAACTCATGCTCAGAAAGACCCCCAAAACCTTAAGTTTTCAACTCAGGCTGACCCCAAGGCCCAGAACTCACCCAGGAAATTGGTGCTGTATGAGCCCAGCCTATAGCCAGTCTACAAAGACTGGATAAGGTAGCTGTTTCTCCAAGTGCCCAGTTTTCAACAACAACAACAAAAATCACAAACCAGACAAAGAAACAGGAAAATGTGCCCATTGCAAAGAAGAAGAAAACCCAGCAGAAAGCATCCTTAAAAAAGCACAGACATCAGACAAAGAAATTGGACAAAGAATATAAAGCTATCTTACTCAACAAGAAAACAACTCACAAACTGATTTAAAAATGGGTAAAGTATTTGAATAGACATTTTTCCAAAGAAGATATACAAATGTCCATAAGTACATGAAAAGATGCTCATCTCACTAATCATCATAGCAATGCAAATCAAACCACAATGTGGTATCACTTCGCACCCTTCCAAATAGCAGCAACCACTGCTGGGGAGGGCGTGAAGAAACTGGAACTCCTGAGCATCGCTGCTGGGAATGTAAAATGGTGCGATCACTGTGGAAAGCTGTATGGTGGTTCCTCAAAGAAAAAAAACCCTCAAACACAGAATTACCATATGATCTAGTAATTCCACTTCCGGGTACATACTCAAAACAACTGAAAGCAGAGACTCAAACAGATATATGTATATCAAAGCTCAGAGCAGCACCATTCACAACAGGTAAAAGCAGCCCGGATATCCACTGATGGTGAATGGTATCCACATAGAATATTTGCGTTGCCTCCCCAGGTCATATGTTGCGATCCCAGCCTCCAAATGGACCACGGGAGCTGATTCGGTCAGGATGGTAGAGCCCTGCCCCCTCTCTCTGCACTCCACTAAATGAGGGCACAATAGAGCAAGGCCATTGGCTGACACCTTGATACTTGACTCACCAGACTCATGAGTTACGAGAAAAATGTTTACCGTTTAGCCTCCTAGTCTGTGACGATTTATTATAGCAGTGTGAGCTGACCAAAAAAAAAAAAAAAAAAACTGGATAGACAAAATGTGGAACATATACATGCAATAGAATAGTATTCAGCCACTAAAAGGAATGAAAATGCTGATTCATGCCACAGCATAGATGAACCTTGAGGACACTGTGCTAAGTGAAATAAGCCAGACACAAAAGAACAAATACGGTATGATTTTACTTACGCGAGGGACCCAGAGAAGTCTGATTCACAGAGAAAGAAAGGACAGTGGTTGCCATGGCTGGGAGTAGCGGCAAAAGGGAGTTAGTCTGGAAGGGCGCACAATTCAATTGGGGGAGGTGAAAAATTTCTGGAGATGGATGGTGGAGATGGTTACATGACAGTGTGAATTTAATTAATGCCCCCAAACCATACACCTAAAAGTTATTAAAATGGTACATTTTAATATTATGCAACCACAGACTGTAAGTCAGTCCCTGTGTGCCTTTCCCAAACAGATCATCTCCCAAACTCTTCCAATGTTTTTCTTTTAATATACCTTTACTAGATATTTATTGACCATGGACCGTGGGCCAGGCACTGTTCTGGACACTGGAAATACAATAGTTAAAAAAATCCCTGTGTTTTTGGGACGCTTCCAGCACAGTAGACAGGAACTGTGGAGCCGCCAGTGCTTGAAGTCAGCCTCCACTGTGCTCAGGAGCAGCCGCCTCTGCACAGCCAGGCAGGAGGAGCATTTCCCAGTAAACATGCAACATCACGGCCCTCCGTGGCAATTCAAATGAACATCTGCCACATGCCAGGCTTTACGGAAGAACCACAAAAAGGTATGAAAACAGGAGAAATATGACTTGGTTCTGGCCCTTACATGTTTCCTTTTAAATATTACTGCAAGTAGAGAGTACCATATTGAAGAGTACGCAGGTGTTCATGAATCGGATGACTCGGGGCCAGTCATAGTATTTACATGTCCAGGTGCAGAACCATCGAAAACCTATGTTTTCATCTCCTAGGTAGGCTGTGATATCACTTATACAGGGTCAGGCAAAATGAAGCCTGCCTGAGTGTGCTTAGTAGGGTAACAATATGGGTGTAATTATTTATAGTTTTAATTTTCACATTTCACCTAAAATGTCATATGGTGTGCTTGAGTGTAATGTTGTATGTTATAGAATTACGCACTAATGATTTTATGATAAAAGACTTTGTAATGAAAAAGGGGCATTATTTGTGCTGAAACATGTACATTTACCGCTTAGGAGGTTCCAAAGCTGGGGGCTCAGTAAGGATATTAATAATCATTAATATGTATTTAAAATTTTACCATGGGCTAAGCACTGATGTAAGTACCTTACATGGATTAAACCTCAGTCCTCGTTGACCACCGTTTAAGGGAAGTCCTGCTATTATCTCTGTTTTATCATTGAAAAAACTGAGATTCGGAATTGAAAATAATTTTCTCAGGATCACAGAAGTAGTAAGTGCCTCTAGGTCCTGGCAGAGAGTAAGGCAGATGTGAAGAATTATGTTTTATTCGGGCATTAGGATCTTTGGCTGACCAATCAGGACAGTCAGAAGCTCCGTAGCTCAGCCCTTTGCCCAGCTGTCCAGTTTTTAATCAGGCTCTCAGGGGACCACACGTCTGCGAGCCAGATCCAGATCTGTCAGCAGAGCCCTGTGGGTTGTGTCTGGCCCCATTAAGGAACTGGCTGAGATGCACTGCTCATTATTTCTTTGCTCCCCGGCAAAGGGGTCTGAATCAGTGAGAAACGGTGAATGAAAGGGAAAGACAAAACCACCTCAGATTTAACAACGTGGCTCAGGATGGCGAGTATACAGCACAGACACGTTGCAACCCCCCTAGCTGGGCCACGAAGTTCTCCCTCTGAAAAGCGTCAGTGGAAAACATTACAGCACAGCTGATGTGACAATACCTGGGATCTGGCTCCACTCGGGGCTTCCGGCTCAGAATGACAACAGCAAAACAGCAAAATAGTGTGGGTGTGGGTGGGCGTGTGTCTGGTTCCGAGCGCAAGCACAGGCCAGCAGCCCACGTCACAGAGCCTCGCCTACTCCTTGGCCGTTACACAGTGGTGACTCATTCACTGTCAGGGCCACCATTCATAATGAGAACTGAAGAGGGAAAACCCCCAGGGCTGCACAGGCTGACACTCTGCAACCCAAGGACAGAAAGACACCCAGAAACCACTCGCTAAATCTAACCATGAGATTTTTCAGAGAAAAGAGGCTGCTCCGCTTCTGAGTCAATATTAATGTGAGTCATCTGGAAACAGAAAGAATGACTCAAGAGAGCACTACCTGTCCTGGAAATGGAGTCAGCAAGTGGAGGGGGCGAGTTCAGGGGGGTGGGGCTGAGGGAGGGCAGAAGAGACTCAGAAGCCTTTCCACAGGGTAGATGCTCTTCTCAAGTATTTAATGATGACAGTCTCAGAAGGCGGAGACTCACAAGTGGCCCAGTCCATCTACTTCAGCTTCAGAGAGACCAAGTCCACAAAGGAAAGAACTTGACCTCACAGTCCCACATGCACGGCATTGACTCTGAAAATCGCAGAGACAGGAGAGTTAACTGGGCTCAGCAAGAAAAATCATCCCCCTACTTTCTCTTCTATCTTATACACGTGGACTCAGTATACCATTTATGGCGATGGACTTCAGGAAGGGTCTGGGGGTGGGGAAGTGGGGGAGAAGAGAAAATTAATGACTTTCTTTCCCCAGTAGAAAGACAAGATGTTAACAACTTCCTAGTGGGGAAAGGGAGCTATTCCCAATTCTTCTTCCTCTCTCTCATACTGTTACAGAACACAGCACACATACAGGGCCAAGGGGTTCACGGTATACTATTACCACAAGGACCCCCTACCAGGTTCGTTATGTCCCCTGCCAGATAGGAAAGACATCTCTCAATGCCAGAGATTTATAAAAAGAAAAGGAAATGTTTATTTAAAGCTATACGGACTAAAAGTAGTGACCTCATGTCTTTATTAAAATATCAAAGTCCTTTTGGATACCCACAGACGCCCACAGTGCTTCCTTCTCCCCCTGCCCTAGTTCAGGTATGGTGACTCAGGAAGAGAAGCAAACATCCGGTATCCAGGCCTCTGGCACTGTCAGCTGTGTCGCAGTCCAGGCAGGCTCTCTAATTAATCCAAAGCCATGTGGCACCCTCTCATGGCCTACTGGCAAGAGTTCTTTCGCCCTTCTTCCAGACAAAGTCTCTCCTGCCTCCCAGGCCACACAGCCACAGGGAGCACCCAAAGCTGTGTGGTCCTTTTCTACCAAAGCTGCGGGGGTCTGCACTCTGGCGGAACCACATGGCTCCCTCTGGCATAGCTGTGCGTGACTCTCCTTCCAATGGCTGCCGAGTCTGGCTTTAAATCCTTGTGCCAGTCCTCCTCTGCAGCCCCATTTCTGACTCCTCCTACGATCAGTTACACCTCCCAGCATTCCTGTATTATTACAAGTCTACTGGGCTGCCACCGTGAGTCTGGGCAGGTATGGCCCCATGTCATGGAGCCAATCTTGTCCAAGCTCTCACACAGGCGCTGTCACCTGGGGGACCTGCCCCCAGTTACATCTTGGGGGGAAGTCCCTTTCCATCCTCCTAGCTCAGAGCATGGCCACAGCTTTTTAACATATCTATGCAACCAGTTAAAAGTTACAGATATGTTAAATGACCATGCCATGGATTAGCTACAAAGCTGTGGCTGTACAAAACAGCCCTGCATGTTCCTGCTCCATGTGTCCCTTCTCCCAACTCACACCTGAGGGGGAAGGGGTGAGGACGTCATATATGTCTTTCTAATATCTCCTGGACACCTTGAGTTCTGGGCCCCATTCTGAATCCCTGTTGGGGACCCCCTCTTGGCTGCACATTGTTTCAATACTTTTAGCAATATCTCACACTTGCTACTCTGTTGGAAAAATTTTTCAAAGTCTGCATGCACTGCTAAAAAGTTGCTGGGGAAACAACCTCTTTGGTACTGATTAATGAAAAATTAATCAGCACCAGAAAAATGTACTGATTTTTCTGAAAAAATGTATCACGTATGGTCTTCTTGAGACCCAGGCCAGAGACTAGTCTGCTGTCCAAGAACAAGAACCTAGTCTCAAAAGAAAGTCATTAGCTTTTCCTTTGATCTGGGCTCAAATTCCAGTTCTGTATGTCAGGACTTGAACAGGTTACTCAACCTTTCTGAGGCTTATTGTCCTCAGCTGGAGAAACAGGGATAATGACAGCTGTCTTTCAGAATTACCAAATTAAACAGGATGATAATGTGAAATTCAACACATAGGTGAAGTAATTCTTGTTCCAGAAATTTCTTTTCCAAGGCCAGATAAAGCCCCCTTTGACTTCTTCCCCCTACCCTGCATTCCACCCCACCAAAGACCAATCAGAACCAAATAAAAGGCTTTGTCTAGACTGAATACATTTACATTTTGTGTATTTCTGATTTGTTTCTATTTTTTCCCCACCAGGGAAAAAGAAGTCATAGAGGGGAAAAGAGAGTGAGTGTGAACACACAGTTCCAATATGCAGGTTCAGTTCTTCTGGGGCGTTCTGCACGGAGCCTCAGATTTTGCCAGAGCTGTCCTCTCAGTAAGTGGGAGGGACATGGCAGAGGAAGGGACATTCCTTTTCAGTTTGGTGTCACCCCTTCCCGCTTTAACTTGACTTTTCCCAAGTGGCATCTTCATGCTCATTTCCAAGGTGGGGGAGATCTCGTGCCTGCTTCTCTGAAAGAGGAGCATGGAGTCCAGGACTTGGCATGCACAGAGCCAGAAACCCACTAACCTGTTTCCTCCTTCTGCTGAGCCCATTGCGTCTAGGGCCAGCTTCACGGGCATGCAACCAATACAGTCACACGGGCCCCAATGCTCAGAGGGCCCCATCCTTAGGGTTTAGTGCCATTGCTGTAATTTTCTTGAAATTCTTAAAATACTTTGAATAGTTTTGGTGTGCGTGTGTGTATGTGTAAATGAAGGCTGATGAGACCATGGAACGCTTACTGGGAACCTGCAGGCTGCCTCACACCCCCTGCCAATGATGATTCTGGTGCACTGGCCCTGGCCAGCCTCCTCTCTGCCCTGCCCTGCCCTGAGACCACAGCTGGCCTCCATCCCCTGCAGGCTGTGGCAGAGGGTTGAGGTCAGGCCAGGCCCAGCAGACTTTCTGGGAAGAATATGGCGGCAGCTGGTCCCACCCCAGGCCGGCAGCACCATGGTGTGTCATGTGAACAGCTAGCTGGAGTCGGCATCTCAGCAGGGAAGTCCCTCACCCATTCATCCCTGATCTGGGTATGGAGCTTGTTCAGGTGCGGAGGCGTAAGGATCCTTTGGGGTCCTCGTAGGTGTTGTCAGTCGGGGTGCAGGTCCTTAGGAAGCAGCTGTTCTTGGCTTCACTTCCCAGATGCAGCCCCCATCATCACACCTCGCAGACGGTCTGGCTGTCGGAGGGAAGTGGAGTTGGCCTGCACAGCAGCATGTGGCCCTCCATGCCAGAGAGGACCCCCAATTGCCCCCCAAATATCCTCGTGCCCAGTGGGGATCCTCTCTTCCTTCATTGTGCTTACATGTTCTAGAGAGTTTTAAGCACTCTGATAGGAGATGAGCCACAAGGTTCAAACTGTATAATTTCAGTGATTCTTCATATTGAATTAGGTGTGTTATATTTGCATTTTAAACTAGCTTTTCACGATGTAAATATGAATGGTAAAATTCATACTAATAATTCAAGATTTTAATTTTTCTGAGCTGAGACCAGCATTAAATAACAAACAACTGTCGATTCATGGAAGTTCCTATGTACATATAAATGAGCATTTTTTCCTGCTTCTTGAACCAAAGCTCCCAGACTTCCATGTTCCACCGGGCCCTACAAATGGTGTAGCCACCATGATCAGATCGTCCAATCAGCAGAGAAGCACCGAAGTCCTCTGAAGTGTGTCATTCATCCTATGATCCCCTTCGTCAGCATGAATGATACGTTTCTCCATGCCTCAAAGTACCTCACTCAATCTTCGTGTTTACTTATGTACTTAAAATGTTACGTGTCCTTTCTGGGTTGTAAATTGCCTAAAGAAAAGACTGGACCATATTCACATTTTATTCAATTTTTCTATCATCTAGTACAATGTTTCAAGCATTAAAGTCATTCGATTAAAATTTGCCATATGGCTGAAAAACAGAGATGCAAAGAAATATTTGAAGTGCCCTCAAGAAGCTTATCATCTTGTTATGAAAATAAGAACGCAGAAAATAAAGGTAGTTCCAATCTTTCCATGACTGGCCCAGGTTTCTCTCCTGAGCTTCAACCCCATAGCTCCACCTGCTTGCCGGCTCAACATCGGCGCCATTCTGGTGCTCCATGGACATCTCAAATTCAACCTGGCCTGCTTATCATCTTTATCCACCTTTGCCTCAACACCTGCTCTGTCTCCTCCTAGGGTTCGTGTCACAGAAAGTGGCTCCACCACCCACCCTGTGGCTCAAGTCAGAGATGCGAGCAGGGTGCTTAACCCTTTCCTCCTCCTACCCCCATTATCAGTCAGTCTGCAAGTGCGTTGCCTTTACCTGCTAAATATCTTCGGGTATTTACTTCTTAAATCTCTTTACTTCCTTCACATAACGACTACCCACATTCAGGACATGGTCGTCTACTGCTTGGACTACGACAGTTGCCTTTCACTCCCCCGACTTTTACTTTTTGCCCCTCCCATAATCGTATCTTGACTGACAAGTTGATTTCAATATATTGGTTAACTGATAAAAGAGTTCTATTCCAGAAATCTTTTTCATAAGTAAAATCCTTCAAAAACTGCCATGAGATCTTACTTCATACCTACTAGGATGGCTATAAAGATACAAAACCAAATTTAAAAAACAAAAATAGTAAGTGTGAGGATTTAGAGGAACTGACACTTGTGCGCATTCCTGGTAGGAATGTAAAATGGCACAGCCACTGTGGAAACCAGTTTGGCAGTTCCTCGAACAACTAAACATGGAAGGCCTTGGCTACTGTGGCTCAGTGGATTGAGTGCTGGCTCGTGAACCAAAGCTTTGCTGGTTCGATTCCCAGTCAGGACACATGCCTGGGTTGTGGGCCAGGTCCCCAGTGGGGGGCACACGAGACACAGCTACACATTGATGTTTCTCTCCCTCTCTTATTCCCTCCCTTCCCCTCTCTTATTCCTTCCCTTCTCCTCTCTATAAATAAATAAATAAATAAAGCCTTAAAAAACACAGAATTATCATATGCCTTAGCAATTTACTCTTAGGTATATACCTAGAAAAAATGAAAATAGAGACTCAAATATTAAGGCACCAGTATTCATTGTGACATTACAGTAGCCAAAAGTTGTCCATCAACAAGATGAATGGATACACAAATGTGGTGTATACATACAGTGGAACATTCTTCAGCCATATATGAGACAAGATGTACGAGCCTCTAAAACACTGCGCCATGTGAAAGTAACCAGACACAAAAGGACAAACATCGTAGGATTCTACTGTCATAAAACTACAGAACAGAGAAAGCGATACACACAGAAAGTAGACGAGAGGCTACCAGAGGCTGGGACCGGGGGCGCAGGGTTCTTGCTCTGGGCACGCAGTTTCTCTTTCAGCTGTCAAATGTTTGCTGTAAAGATAGTGGCTACAATTACATAACACTGTTAATGTAATTAATGCCACTGTATTGACAACAGTTAAAATGGCAAATTTTGTTATTTTTTTACCACATTAAATAAAATTATTTCTAAAAATCACATGCCTGTATATACTAAAGCAAAAAATAACTTATGTGGATTATCTAAAACTGAAAATTTCATTAGTAGAATTATTCTTGATACCTATTTATGTGTTATAGTTCCTTCTCAGCTATATTACTTTAACACTATACATATTTTCCAAATAATTATTCTTTTCATAAAATTACCTGAAATATTTAAAGTTGCATACTGTGAAGTTTTTACACCTTTGATTGACTCTTGCCTGGAGACCTTGTTTTTCTTATTGAGAGTACCATTTATGGTTCCTGATAAGCCTAGGCCAAAATAAATTTTACATATTGAAATTGGAAGTTTTTCAGCTCACATATTTTTCACAGATACCATATTTTTATTACTCTTCAGAGTGTCTTTCTTTGATACACATTTTTACAAAATAAATTTGTATAGAAACTTGCCTATATTTATGATCCTTTTGAATGTTTCACCAAATTTGCATATTATAAGCTTTCTCTATTTCCTTCTATTCTGGCATATGGAATAGAAATTTCCCCAGTTAAAAACATGGAGAATCTTAAGATTCCTCCCACAAATATACAACTAATTTCTGGGGATAACGCAGAGATCCCTGGGAAGTTGTAGCATACCATCTTTGTCTCAAAAACACACCCGGTGTCAGCTTGTAGTGACTGGGAAGGGAATTCAAATCCTTTCACTAATGGAGACTCCACCTCAGTTTGGCAGTGCTATTCAGGCAAGTTTCTCAGTTTGAAAACTCTTGTTATGGAGGTGAGCACAACATATTCTTATCTATTTGCTCCTTACTTTTAAGGCTCACTTCCTCTGTCACACTTTTTGCCAGTCCGTCTCTGTCTCTGTCTCTGTCTCTCTGTCTCTCTGTCTCTCTCTGTCATACACACACACACACACACACACACTCAGGAGCCAAACCATGTGACTCAGAAGGGAATTACTGACTCAGCCCAACCGTGTCACCAGCCATGTTATTAAATACAGTGCTCTAGTAATGACTGCCCGTCCCCATGCCTGCGTCCCACCCCCCCCCGCTGACCTAACTGCCTTTTATTTTGGACGGAAGCGCCATTCAAGGAATCCAGAATGGCTCTTTCTCCATGGACACATGCGTAGCATTTCATCATATGCTGTCTGGTTGGTTGCCCATATGTATCTACCTTTCCAGTCATAACACAAAAATGCACGTGGCAAATCCGTCCTTGCTAAGTAGCAATGCACGTGACAATTTGAGTGGCGTTCACTCTGTCAATTCAAATGGTAAAGGGGATAAAAATGGTAAATGTCACAGTTCAGCAGTAAAATAATAGTAACCTGTTATTTAACTGACATGGCCAATGAGTCTGTCTCCAAAATATGCATCTGACAATTTTCTCTCACTCCCAAGGACATTACCTTCTTTAGATGCAATCGATAATTTTGCTCATCCAGAAACATAGCTGACAATTTTGTCTTCTGCAGTTTAGATTGACCATTTGTTCCTGGAGATACAAAACTGACAGTATTGTACGCAGTCACCACTAAAACTCATTAGAACTAAGTTAAAGTAGCTTGAATATTTTCCTGCATTTAAGGTAGCAGTCCTTCCCCCAAACTGTATATTTTGCAATATTTCAATAAAAGAAAAATGAGATCAGAAAAGTTTGCTTTTGACATCAGAAACCAACAATTCCTCATAGCTTGCTTGTACATACCACCTTGCGTTCATCAGCTGTTCCCTTTTCCTGCTGTAAGGAACTTGCATGGATGGTAGTTTATTTTGATGCAAATTCCATGTTGATTGATCACATTATAGTAATGATTCCCATATACTCTGACACAATCACCAGGAAAGCCTAAGCTATTTCTTTCTGGTGGGATAAAAACAGTCAAGCCTTAGGTATTGAGGCTATTTCTTTTGCTGTGAAAACTCGAAATCCAGAAGATTAGTTACAACTGGAAAAATGTAATAGAAATCCAATCATGTACACTACAGGCATACCTCATTTATTGTGCTTCACTTTATTGTGCTTCACAGAGGCATTTTTTAAAAAAACAGATTGAAGGCAAGACTCTCCATCAGCAAAAAGATTACGACTCGCTTTATTGCAATACTTGCTTCATTGCAATAGTCTGGAAGCAAACCCACAATCCCTCTGAGATATGCCTGAATTAGATTTTGCCTATCAAATCTCCAAAGTCACAGACGAACCAATCCTCTGTAGTTCGGGACATTGGAACTCTGTGCTGCCCATATCTGACTCTACATCTCCAATCATCCCCACCTGAGCCCAATTCATTTCCAGACTAAGGGAGAAGACTGCAGGAACAGGGAGAGGATTAAATCTTTTTTTAATAGAAAGAATAACATGGTTCCCTTTGATCATACAGTCGTGCTCTTTCTACCTCATTCTCTAAACGGGATGCTCTACAATGACACCAGAAGAATAGCAGATCAGAATAAGTCAATATACAATGGTTAAGCCCTGGCTGGTGTGGCTCAGTGGATTGAGCTTGGGCTGCAAACCAAAGGGTTTCCAGTTCAATTCACAATCAGGGAATATGCCTGGGTTGCAGGGCAGGCCCCCAGTGGAGGGCGCACGATAAGCAACCACACATTGATTTTTCTCTCCCTCTCTTTCCCCTTCCCTTCCCCTCTCTCTAAAAATAAATAAATTAAATCTTTTTAAAAATATACAATGGTTAAGACACACTAGAATCTGGTCAGATATTTTTTTTTTCTTTTTTGGCATATGGGTTAAATTCTTTCTAATTGCCTTGATACTTATGCCCTAAGTCCATTTTAAGAAACCAATTTGATCCTAAGCACTTTATCAACAACTTCAGTTCTAGCACAAGGGAGCCAGATGCCCATAAGGATGTCGCCTTCGTAGGAGAGCTTCGGACAAAGCTCCTCCATTACACCCCTCTGCCTCTCTGGCTCCCTCCTGAACCCAGTATTTTCCTGCTCTCCTCCTTTCTAGGGGGAAATTTTGTTTTCAGTGAACAAGTCTGCTTGCTACAAACAAAGGAAATGGAGGATTTCTAGCCCCTGCTTCTCTTTCCTGGAGCATCTTCAAAAAGTGACAGCTGCTCAGCATCTGTGGGAAAGAGTTTCATTAAAGGAGCAGGGGAGCGCTGGCTCAATCCAGTGGGCAGGGAAGTCCAAAGTACAGAGAGCTCCATCAGTGCTCTCGCTGTCCCCGGAAAGGGAAAGAACCGAACCGCGAGGCTCTCACTCCGGGCCACATGAAGGCAATGAAGGAAAATTACTTCCAAAATTGCTTCCCTGAAGATCCTCTCAGCAAGGCTGTAATTGGGGACCCGTGGTAGTCAATGCTAGCCACTTCGGTGAACAGTCGCTCTGCCATCGCGTGTACAGAAGGCATCCTGGAGGAAAGGTCTGGGTGACTTTCGAATTGATTTCTCATAATATAATCAATAAATGCATTATTATGACCCACTAAATCCTGCAGACACTACTAGGAGCTATGAATTGTGCTTTGCATTAGGGTCTTAAGTCTCCACAAAAGGACAAATGGAATTGATTGATTGTACCACTTATCAAAATTTACAGACAAAAAAAAAGAATGAAAAAAAAAAAAACCCCACACCACTGCCCAGTCAGCATATCTTCACATTGCGGTCCAATTTTGTTTAATTTCTCAAACTGGCTTTTATTTTTGGAAGCATGTTGTCTCACCACGTCCAATAAATATTTCTTTAGAAACCTACTCTGATTTTCTTCTAAATTTAGGCACTCTGAGAAAATCAGGAACATAAAGAAAATTGCAGCTATTGACATTTATAGTTAAGGAGACAAACAAAAGCCCACATTCTCCTGCTTTTAACTTTTTCTCTCCTTCTCCAATGACATGCCAAATACTAATTCTAAATTTCTTAAGTGTTCACAAAGAAAACCCAAAACCCAGACCAAGACACCAGTGGGAAATGCTTAATGAGTTTGAAAGTGTGAATTATTCGTTCCTTAAAACTAGCTTGAAAAAATAATTTAGATCATAGAGCCAAGCATCTGGACTTCCCCTGGAAACAGCAAACCCTATTCCCTTGTTGGAGAGAGGGGCTTTCGTCACCCCGCCCTTCCTGTCTAGCCACAGCCGAGCTGATCGATGGCAGACACCTTTCCAGAGGGAGCCAAGATGCAAGCCGAGCACAACGAGCCAGGTTTCCTCTCCAGAATTTGAGCTGAGACACAAAAACTGAACCAATAATATGGTCACATGTGCACGAATTATGAGAAGGATCACGTAGAATTATGCTGAAGCCACCACACTGGGCTATGTGCTGATAAAGCCAGTTGAGTCTGGGAAGTGAGGTTCGAAATCCAAAATGGAAAGAACAAGCAGACTTAAATGGCAGGAATCACCTCGCTTCTTTCCCAGTTCTGGTTTCCACCTGGCATGGCTCTCCTTTGTTTTCTATTCCAAAACATTCATGTTCTACACTAGCACTGTACTTTTATTCCTTAAAAGCGATAAACCTTAAAAAATATGGTTATAACTGGCCCAGGTTGCCAGTTCATATGTAAGATCAAATTGTGTATTGATTGAGCATGAAAATACTGTATGCAGAGAGGTAAAGGAAAAGTATTTCTCAGCATAGTGGATGCTCCTATTTTGAATGCAGCAGGGAACCAACATCTTCAGCGGTATTTCCACCCTCTCACTGTCACCACTTTCAGGCAGTCAGGTGTTGTGTCGCCTGCAGACCACAGGCCTCATATGTTGCATCATTGGTTATGGCCCTTTGGTTAACACTCGTACTTGTTTTTACTACACACAGCTATTTTGTTTACTCCAGTGGTTCCTAGAAATCCTTTGA
>PVKM010031160.1:0-16970 GCA_004027735.1 Carollia perspicillata | reverse complement strand
CAGAAAGAAATAAAGAATTTCTACCTTTTTGCAATAGCATGGTGGGAACTGAAGACTATTATGTTAAGTGAAATAAGCCAGTCAGTGAAAGACAAATATCATGTGATCTCACTTATAAGAGAAATCTAATGAACAAAATAAACTAATGAGAAAAAATAGAACCAGAGGCATAGAAACATGAAACAGACTGATAGCAACCGTAGAGAGGGGTGGGGATAATGGTGGAAAGAAGGGGAAGGGACTAGTCAAAGAACCTGTATGAATGGCCCATGGACATGGACAATGGGGTAGGGGATTGACTTTGGGAGCGGGGGGCGGGTAGTCCAGGCAGAGGAGAGTAAAGGGGGAAAAATTGAGACAGCTGTAGTAGAATAAATAATAATGGATTTTAAAAATTAAATAAAAAATATCAAGGCTTTAATAGAAAAAGATGACCTCCCTGGCAAAAGAGAGGCAAAAAAATTTTCTGGCAAAAATTTTTTCCAGAGACTACTTTTGAACTCAGACTGAAACTCTTCTCTAGGTTTCCAAACCATGGGACTACCTGTAGAGTCTGAATTCTTCAAGCTCCACAGTTAGAACACAATTCCTTAAAATCAATCTCAATTTCTCTCATTCTCCAGAATCACTGTAGGCCAGGGTTAACACATAATATACTGCTATGAGTGGACCAAGAAGAAAACAGGAGCCCATATCCATTGCAAACTCTGGGTTGAATATATTCCAGCTCCAATTCACATACACCATAGTTTACTCATTCTGAGTGACATGTTCTTTCTTTTGCCCAGCTCTAATTTATTAGATTTCTTCATAACAACCAACAAAACTTTGTTTTCTTCATAGACAGGTTGGGACAGAAGCAGGTTTACATTTTCAAGTACAGAGTTTATTATTGTATTACTACTTACTAATCTTGTATTATTTTCTATTGGGAACCGCCCTGCCTGGTTTCAGAAGCTGTAACCCCCCTCCATGGCTAAGGCTGAGTGAGTGACCTTGGGACCATAAGCCACTAAGGAGACAAAACTTATCTCCCGGGCAGGGGTGCCGCCTCTGTTCCTATTACTTCACCCTTTCTGGCCCCCAATGTTTGATTGCTTGGGTAATGACAGGTAAGAATCCTCAAGGGAGGGATGGCCTAAGACAGGCATGATCACGGGGGCCTGGAGGGAAGCACTTGGGGGCTACAGAAAAAGGGGGTGATGGACCCTCATCCCTCAGCTTTGACATAACCTGGGTCCTCATTCTGTCTTCAAGAAGTTTCCTAATCTCTTGGCTGCCCTATTTCCCCTGCCTGACTTAAGCCTGAAACAATGCCTTAAGCCTGAAACAATTCTGGTAGTGGGTGTAGCCCTGTGCTGGAAAGGGCAGGTTCCCTAGAGTGATCAGGCCTAAGAAAGAATATATAAAATCCTGTGAAACCTGCTTTGCTAGGAATGGCCTCAATTAAATGATAAGGGTCCAAGCAGGAAATGAGTTTGTTTCCCAAAGTTTTGTAGCCTGTTAGCTAACAGACCCTGACTCAGAATAAGTCCTCAGAGTTCTTTTGAATGTTATCTATTGTTTGATCCTTACTGCCTGACAATGATTGATGAGCTTTATTCCTGTGCAAATGGAACCCAAAAAAAGCTTGTCAAGGCAAGGGTCCTGTCACTCTCCTCTTGAGAGAGTGACCATGCTGTCCCTTTTCCTCTACAGGACTCAGTAGTCCATGTAAATTTGTCTCATATCTCATCCATAATACTGCAGACTGGGCTGGTGTCCCAGTCAATTTTCCATATGAACATTTGTAAACTTACTTTTGCCCTACACTAAATACCAAACACTACTCTTTAGTTATTTTTAGATATTTTGTGATTGGTGTTGCTATTGAAATGGGAAATTTTTTCATTATATTTTTTTGGTTAATGTATAAATATATTTGCATATATTTATGTAACCTATAAATACTTTAATGAATTTGTTATTTTAGAAGGTTAGGTTGATTTTCTTTGGTTTTATACATCAATAATTATTATAAGTCTCTCAATAAAGATATAGTTTCAGCCAAGAGAATTTAATCTAATCTAATCCAATGTATATTTCAAGAAGTTAAGTTGAACTATCTCATTTTTCTAAGTAGATCAAATTCCCCCTAGGAATTATATTTGAATATTTTTTAGAGAAATATTTTCACAGGATGGCTTTCTTAGTCTTTTATTCTTAAATGACATATATAGTACAAATAGTTTAGTTAAAAATTATCCCAGGAACACAGTGAGGGATTGGGGTATGAGATAGTTATTCAGGAAAATGTTAATACGTGAGTTAGCATACTGACCAATAAGGTTTTATGCCATTAGTAACCATCTTAGAGACTTGTAGAAATCAACATAGGATTATTTTATCTAGAGTCAAAAAGGTTGGGGAATATAACTCCCTTCCTTCATTATTTAAGGGCTGGGATCATTAATTCTCAGGCACTTACAGACTACACATTATCACACATAGAGAATGCCCTTGGCTTGAGATACATATAGATGCTTAGATTAGGAAGCCTGACATATGCTAGAATATAATTGAAATTCCACTGGAGCTAGAGATCAAATGATGGAGATTAACATATTAGTAATATTGAATCTTTAAATCCATCAACATAACTTTTTTCTCCTTTTTTAAATTGATTTCGGAGAGGCAGGAAGGTTAGGGGAGAGAGAGACACATTAATTTGCTGTTCCATTTATCCATGCATTCATTGGTTGAATACTGTATGTACCCTGGCCAGGGATTGAACCCATAGCATTGGCATATCCAGATGATACTATAACCAACTGAGCTCTTTTCTTTTCTCCATTTAACTAGGTGTTCTTTGATATCTTTCGTCAGTATTTGGAATTTTCCCCTCAAGTTTTATTGAGCTGTAATTGACTTGTAACATTGTATAAGTTTAAGGTATACAATAACTTAATTGATTTTATATTTCAAAATGATTATCATAATAAGTTTAGTTAACATCCATCACTTCACATGGTTACAAATGTTTAATTCTTTCTATGAGGACTTTCAAGAAAACTGCTTTCCAATATATAGTGGAGTATTGTTGTCTGTAGTCATTATGCTATACATTACATCCCTAGAATTTACTGATTGTATTACTGGATGTTGTACCTTTTGACCACTCTCACTACATCCCCTTACCCCTCACTTTCTGGGAACCCCCATTCTGATCTCTGTTGCTATGGGTTTGGTTCTTTCGGATTCCACATATAAGTGAGACCACGTAGTGCTTGTCTTTCTTTTTCTGAGTTACTTCACTTAGTATGATGCCCTCAAGGTCTATATGTGCGGCGGGCAATGACAGGATTTCTACTTTACGGCTGGATAGTACTGGTAAATAGAGAAGTGACAGGAAGACAGATAGAGAGATGATGTGTGTATGTATATGTATAATCTACATATCATATTTTTAAATCCATTCATCTGTCAATAGATTTAATGTTTGTTCTAATCTATATTTATTGAAAGAGTACTGGCAACACTTCTTCCAGATCTCTAAAACCATGGTAGAAGATGGAAGTCTATGTATACATTTTAATGAGTTTATGTAACAAGATTGAAACATTGATGTAGCCCATCAACCATGTATAACCAGATCCAATGAATGTTGCCTACTGTATTAGGTCAATATTTTCCGTTTGTATACTTTCACATGGAATTTATTTCATGAGCTTCACTGACATTATTGTAACATTTTATGGTTTGCAACATGAAAAACCTAATCTAAAAGTATTCCTATATAGTAAGAGTATTCTTTGTAGATGAAGAAGTAGATGCTCAAGGAGAAAAATATTTTTCACAAAGTTTACCAAGAAAGTATGGATTGAAGTAAAAAACAATTCTTGCAAAGTCATACTTTTGTTTCTTATTTACTATACATTTTATGTAACAGAGCATGTAAAAAATACAGGTTAACTGTATAACATGTTTATAAACCTGATTAATATATAATTAATTAACAATAAGACTCTATATCAATGTAATGAGTTATCTTGGGATGTATAGTTCTTCATGAGTGAGAAATGATCTACTCTTGATATTAGAGCATCATTCTATGCAGCATGAATATTGGTCTCAAATACAATATACTTACATGAAAATCAGTATGAACTACTTTATCATGTCTTTCTTTAAGTAAAACTAAAGATTGAAGTAATCTGTAATATTAAATTTTCTATTGCTGAATAGATTTATTACCATATGCAAAAAAGGAAATATATTTTTCTAGAATTTTATTCTCAGTTTTCTTCCAAAGTGAAGATATATTAGTGTGCTAGATACCAAGCCAAATCCTGAAGAAAAGACTTAACAGCTTCACATTTCACTGACTAGTGTTTTAGAAAGTTACTTTGAATCATAGCAGGCTATTTGGCGTTAAGTGATTTTATCTTGGTTTGAGAATTAACCAACAGCTGAGCACTTTACCTGCAATCTTACTCAATGTAATTTTAATGGGCTATCTCATGGTGGGAAAATATCATCATAATTAAAATGAATCTTTTAAGTTTATGAATCCTTGTGGAGACTAATTCAAGGAGGGTATCAATAGAGGTTATGAAAATAGTTCAAAGTTGAAATTGTCTGAAACAATGCAAATAAATATGTGGCATCTTTTTTAACTCTGACAGTTTATCATATTATAATATTCATTAACTAAATATTATGTCCATGTTTTAACAAAGCACAAAAACCAAATGTTAAGGCTCTTACAGTGAAGAGAATTACTTGTACTTCAAGGCTTTAACTCTTCTCTAATGTATAGAATTGTACACCACTCACCAAAGCACTCCTAATCCTTTGAATTCACCCAACGTTGCCACCATTAGCATCCAACTTTTGGGGAAGAACAGCAAACAGGATGCCCTAATTCTGTAAGACTTCCAGAAATGAAAAAAAATTGAAGCAGGTTCTAATCCATTTTTTCTCACTAAAATTTTACCATAATTTATTTCAAAAGAGTATTAAAATTGTTTTAATGGCAATGGCTGCTCAGAGTATTAATAGATATGACAGATTTTAATGAAGATATGATTAAAAATCCATAGAGTACCTTGTCGAACAACATCGAGGTGGGAAAGACAATACAGACAAGTTAGTGACAGAGGTCTGGGTCTGAGTTGTCCCGTGTATTTAATTAGAAACATACTTGAAATTCTGACAATAACAGGTTTTAGACTAAGATGAAGAAAATGAGCTACCTACAGCACAGAATTAGAGGAGGTACTCTTGGATTCTTAAAAGTTAGTGCCTCCTTAAAGGTTGTGCAGTAGTCTCTTGGCTTGCCTCATCTCAGCTCTGACCTTGAAAAACTGAATTAAATACTACAAAGACTTCCCAAGTTTGGATATATCAAAGAACTCACCAGACTTCCCAAAGCATACTCACATAATGCTTTTTATTTAAATATGAAAAGAACATATAGCAATAGAGAGTAAGGGCTGAAAAATACCCAGTTGCAACCTCCCCAGGATCCTTAATGTCCTAGGGGCTAGATTTTCACATCAATTGAACTACCAAGGTCTGTGCAAGGAATCTTGGCATCATGAGAGCTCAGAGCAGAAGTTAGAAAATGGGGGTTATGTACTTCTGGCCATGTAGTAAGCCAGGGTGTCTAACAGGCTACACCAGGTAAAAACCACCTTTAAACTCAACACTGAACATGTTCAGGGGAGTTATAGGTTTCAAAATTCACATAATAAACCCTCTAGCCCATAACTTAGCCAAGAGTCAAAGCCAACATTCACTATCCCCAGAGATAAGGACAGACATTTCCAAGAGCAGCTGTAAATCAGCTCTATCCTACACAATGCCAATATGATTCACCCTGATTTGAGGCTTCTATGCAGAATCATTTCAATCGCAAGTTGTTGTTAAACCAATCTTGAGCATGCAAGAGAGACCTTAATAGCCCTACATCTGGTCCAAAGTTTATATTAAGGATGCATTTAAAAATAATAACTGACAATAGGAATTTGAATTCTCTAGATGTGTATCAAATTTTGACTTTTCAGCATTTTTGGTCCCTCCTCCATACACACACCTTTTAATGTAGAGAAGATTCAGGGGGAAAAACACATTGCGTTTATCCATTTGCATTATGATTGGACATGTTGAACATGCGGTCGTCTCATTCTCAGACTAGAATTCTTTGGAAAATGTTTCCAAAGCCATATATTATCTCTGAACTTTGTTATTTATTTGTTCTTTCAGTAGGTAAAAATGCAAAGAACATAAAGAAATTAACCAAAACCAGTTTTAAATGATTAGTAATGAGTAGGGTGAAGTTTAAGGGCAAAAGTGTAATGGTATGAGTACCGTTTAGCATCTCTAATTTCTATTTAGTATATGCAATGTTATTCTGAAAAATATCTTTATGTTATACTCTATATCACTGGAAAATTAATGTAGCTTTGCTGAATGATATGACATTATAATTTTGAAAGTAAAATATAACATTATGATTGAAAATATTCTGAATTTATATTTTATTCATAGACATGACAACTTTATGAATTGTCTTTTTAAGCATCTGTTCAGATACATTTTGCATCTTTATTAACATAATTCATAAAGCAGAATATATTTCCTCCATAAAAGTATTATCAAATAAATGTAAATATCAAAGTATATTCTTACTATTATAATTATAGTGAAGTTACTAAAGCAAAAATGTAGAATTGAAAAAATGTTTTGAAATTACACATCTCTGTAACATTTTTTAAATAGTTAAAGTAATACTGCATGAATATAAATAAGCATACAGAACATGATGTAAAATTTTATTGACATTACAAAATCACAGCAAAGCAAATAAGACTAAAAATTACTCATAAACATAAGTTTTATTACAAATTCTTGGTGATGGTGTCAGTAAAACCACAAAAATTATTTGGAGTGAGAAGGATTTGAAAAGACTCACAAATATGTGTGATGTGCAATAATGTGCTAGTCTTGGACATAATTATTCAAAGACTACCCTATGTCATATAGATATGTACTGCTTAAATCTTTTACTATAATTTAAATACTATAATTTTCAGTAAAACTTAATCAAAATTACATAAAAGATGAGAAAAATAACCACTGAATATGTTATATTTTAATTTTTTCATTAGCTAAATGTATTTTATTAATATTGGAATAAACAGCTTAAATATTAACTGAAACATGTTAACATAATTTTTAATTACCTGAATAATTTTATTATATAGTACCTCATCTTTCCTGAGTTTTCTAGACTTGGTTACTGAGGGACTTCAGTGGAAGATGAAACTATGCTTATTAGCTTGTTACAATAAGCATGCATAAAATAATACTTCTGCAAATGAATTGAGATATTTGGAACTTCAGTTTTGATGCCAAATACATTAATTCATCAGTGGTTTTGGAGACGTGTTTGTAAGCTATTTTATATACTATTTCTTAGAAAATAGTATAAAATTAGAAAAGTAAAAATTTGAAATTTATCATAATAAATATTGGTATCTAAGAATACCTTTTAAAATTAACAGAAATCATTTGCATGTGTTATTTTATTACACTTAGAAATAGATTAAATCTGTATGCCTAATATATAAGATGTACAGAACTCCTAAAATGGGGAGTTTTTATTAACTACAAATCAGACCAACTGTTTTCACTGTCTTTTATATACAAGAGCTGTAAAAATAACTCTCTTTATAATAAAGCCAAGACTAACCACTGGGATTAAACACTACACAGTGAGACATGGTTAGTGCATCAAAATTTAGTGAATAAAATTTAATCTAATCTCACTCAATTTCGTCCTAGGCTGCCTGCGGTGACATGGCAAAGGTGGGCAAGTGGGCAAGATGCCTGCAGTTGTGCTGACACTTGAATGAGTATCATCTAAAAGTTAAAAAGAGTAAAAAAAGCTCAGGTGAAGGCAACAGAGAGACATCCTATGCACACTGTGGCCTCTCCTTACCCGAGTGTGTGGAGCCAATAAACTCTATGGAATGACTCTATTGGGAAGAAAGTGAAGTAGTAAACACAGTTAAGGTACCTACCAGGATCCTCGAATGCTTCCAGTAGAAATGATGTTCTGCACTTCACTGACAGTACAGAGAATGCCCGTCAGCTCCCTTACACTTGACGCAGGAGCACAATGCCCTGGTCAACCTGTCTGCCTACAACATCACCTCAGGGTCTCCATCCATGACAATGCTGCCCTCTCCTATTTCCATGATGACACCTTTACCTGTGATCTTAAGCACAGCCCAGGGCCCCATCATTTCCCCAGCAGAGTCTGTGTGAGGAAAGTTCCAGAGGCCTCAGGGCAGGCTCCTCATCCTAGAGTTGGGGCTGGGGCAGGGGGTGGCTATGAAAATGAGCTGCCTGGTGATTCTGCCATGGAGAACCACATGATGACTATAGTTAATAATGCTATATTGTATACTGGAACTTGCTATGAGGGTAGTATCTTAAGGGTTCTTAACACACACACACAAAAGCTACCTGTTACGTGATGGATGCGCTAACTTGCTTGATTGTGATAATTAGTTCACAATGTATACATATATCAAGGAATCATGGTATTTATCTTGTCAGTTATACCTCAACAAACCTGGAAAAAATAAACTTTACCAAAAGATTAAAAAAACACATACAAACAAAGCCACAACAGTCTTCCTTGTTAAATGAGGGAAATGGTGGTACTATGCCATATTATTCTCTATGCTTTTGTTGTATTGGGAATACCATTACATATAGTTTCAATTAAAAAAATAAAAGAATTTAAAAGAAAAAGTGCTGGAAAGAAAAATTTTATGAAAATTTCAAATATGCTTTTCTAGGTTAAAAATTGCATCATCAGGAAAATATCAGACTAAGTATTAAAGACAGGCTTAGCAACTGAGTAAATACATGAAAATTTATCAAAATCAATATTCTGTTTTGCTGTTTGGTAATTCTGATGGTCATATTGAATAGGAAGCTTTAAACATAATTAGTGTTAAAGTATAGTTTTAAGGTATATGAGCTATAATTTAGAAATTCTTTTCTTCCTCAAAGCTGGTATCGCTCTTCAAAGTCAGTCTTCTCCCACCCAGTCCCTTTTACTACAATGTGATTATTTGCCACGAATAGCAAACACAAGGAAAAGGGAGATACTTTTCCCTATCTCCCCTAATACTATGTAATTCTCCTCTCTCATGGACCAGAACAGGGCATACTCTTCCTGAAATAATCACTGTGAAGAGAATGGAATGTTTGCTCTAAGATATTCATGTCCTAACCCTGGAGGTTAAGGTGGGATAAACCCTTACAAACTTCATGGCTGAGAAAGGGGAGGGGTGAAATTGAAAACGGAAAGGCAACATATCTTTGGAGAAAAAATGCAGAAATGAAAGCTATAGAGTTCATCAAGTCACTTACATCATAGTTTTTCAAAACTCACCATCTACAAGTCTCCCTGACTGTCTAAGCTGAATCTTCTCAGTTCCTCAGCACCAGTCTTCTCTGTTTCCGAGCATGGTTGACTCCTCCTCACCCGTTAGTTGTCATGGCCTCAGAGAGGCCTTCTATGTCCATCTTATCTAGGTAGGCTCTCCTCGAAACCAACACCATGAATTTTTAACAAAGCCTTGTATTATTTCCTATAAACAGTATATCACAGTTTGCTCAATTATACATTATTTCTACATGAGGCTTAGGTAAAAACTTTTTTACATATCTCTTTGTTTTTGTTTGTTTGTCTCCTACTAGAAAATATCCTTTACAAGAGTTTTGTTGTTTTTTTTTCCTTCCTGGAGCTCAGGAACCTATTACAGTGTCAGGCACTTCACAGAGACCAAGGTGGTATTTTTGAATGAATCAGTAATAGGGTAATGAAGTCTGGAATTGACAGTGGGGGAGAGAAGTGTGGAACACGTGAACATCTATAATCCAGGAAAGGAAAGAGATCAGAAAATAGTGTTCATGAATACTAAAAACCTAAATGTTAAGCAGGAAGGCAAGATTCAAATATAAAACAACTAAGAAATAATATAAGATGATACATAGTCAAGTAGATTTATATATGTGATTGCATTGCTACCAAACTGGTTTTACTGAATATTATCTACTAAAACCCCCATATAAAAAGTAAGAAAATAATAATCAAATGTAGTAAATGACTGAGCTTTGCAATCAGGACTGCCTGTCTCAAAAAAATTGTATTAATATAGTGCACAGACTCATTATAGGAGCAGGCTGTGCAATACTAATCTATTTTAATTTTATGTATATAATGTATGTATAGATATATAAATCATAATATCACATATTGATTCAGTTCAGTTGCTTATTCTAATTACACCAATTTCATATAATTAACAGAAAATCATATGAAACTATTTTTCTGATGCAATTTGCCAGTTGGTTAGTACTGTTAAAATATCTCATACATGTACATCTTTCTGTGCATGCATGCTTCTGTGTTTCTGGGTGGCTCGAAATCAGTTTGGTATTTTTGTTTGAGCACAACCTCTATCATTCTATTTTAGCCACAGAATAGTTTGCTGTCCTATCAATTAAAATTGTGCTAAAATACAATTCATCTAACTCAACTCAACTTCACCTAAAATAATTTTTGATGATATTAAACTAAGAAATCTGATGCTCAAGGAATATTTATTTATTTTAATATGAAACTAACTTGTTGCTACCTTAAAATATTACTTATCCATTTGTTTGAGAATGTGAGGAGTATGAGGAGCTTCCCCTAATTTCATTGCTGAGTATTGTGTATTACTACTTTATTTGGCCTAACAAATTTATTTCCCATTTCTCTCCAAAATGACCTTTTCATCATACCCAGGTCAGTCTGTTTGTGTTCCCTTTAAACACACTATGGTAATTTCTGTCCCAGTTCATCCTCTCCAAGTGTCACTTTTTCTATGATTTTTTTTTCTTTTTCTTATTTCTTACTGACTCCTGGTCTCCTAGCAATTTTCGGTATTCTTTTCTCCAGGTGCAATCCATGCAGTTGTATTCAATTTTCATTGTGGAACAATGTCTCCACTGAAACTAAAATGTTATAGCCACAGTGATCAATTGTGTATTTCAGAGTCATTCAAAGTTACAGAAAATAATTTAATACCGTAAAATCTTGCCTTCTGAAAGAATGACTTACTAATGCTTTTTTTGTAGCCCAAGGGTGCCCTTTATTCTAAATACAAACTTCCAGTACCTACAGCATGCAGGTTTCTAGCTAACTGATCATTCCAGTAAAGCAGGGCTACATTTCAAATTGCTGTTGTAACAGATGGTTAAGATAAAGGGAGAATGGGAATAAAAGTTTCCTGTGCAGCAATTCCTTTTTTCAACTACTTTACTTGCTAAACTTACCTTCCTAAGATTGTAGGCCCCCAGGGTATGGGCTTGTCTTCTTTATGCCTTTTCTGTGGCTACACAAATGATAAATAATAATGCCTCACACATTATAGCAGCACAGTGCATTTCTACAGTTCAGGCTAGGTTTTTTGAATTTATACACTTGACTTTCCAAAATATACTTTCTATTTTTTTTTCACTGGTTATCTCATTGAGCTATATGGTAAAGTTAGGTGATTTTTTAAAATTTGTTAAGGCCTCACTAGAGGAAAACTTGCATTTTAGCATCCAGAATCAGGTTCCTCACTTGAAGAACTTTTAATTTGAAAAATTAACATGGGAAAACCAACTTCTTTATAATTCCATTAGAAAAATTCATTATAGAAAAAATTCATTAGTAGTAAACTAATGCATTAGTAATAAACTAAGAACTTTTCCTTATTGATTCTTCATTTAATTGCAATTAGACATGGTTCTAGAATGTACTGTATGATCTTTCTCATTTTTCTGCTTTAAAACAAATCTAAATTTTCTCCAACTTATAAGTCAATTTATAATTTACATGGAGTATATGTAGAGATTTTCAATATTTTACTATGTATTAATAGGAAGTGGTTTTTGGCTAATGACCAGCACTATTTAAGGAATTGGTTTATGTTCGAGTTTTATATAAACAGATAGTCTTCACATTCTTTATACTTCTTCTATTATGTGTTTCTAAATGAATAGATGAATCAAAAAACCTTCAAGAGCAAAACCACGTGGCTGTCAGGTGCTCAAAGAGAGACTACTTACAATATATAGTAATGATATTTAAAAGTTAGGAACATAAGAGAGGGAGTAAATAGTAGTCTATCCTAATTCTATGCTCTTTCTGTAGCCCCTAGCTATGGTGGATACAAATTAACAAATACATATATACCTCAACACAAAAAAAGAAGACCAAAAATTTAATTCTATAACCATTGCATTGTTATCATCTGGTTTCCCTTGTATGATCTGTCCTCATATAGACACCTTCTGTCTAAGTATTTACCTACCTATTTAACATCTAATTATGTCTCTACAAGGTCAAACATTAAACTGGGGAGAACAGTCTGTGTTCATGTAAAATAGGGAGGTCAGGAACGCTGTCCATTGGAATTAAATTCTTAGTTTTGCTAATATATTTGGCTCACAATGAGCCCACATGGAATATTTTGTGTGATGTGGATATATTGTACCTCTCAAGAAATTCAACATCTGAGACATTTAAACCTGTATCATACAACAATAATTTAGAAAAAATAGCTAATTACACCACTGAGGACTTACAATTAGATATCACTCACCACACATGAATCTTTCATTTCAAATTGTTTTTATCTGCATCCAGAAATTTATATTTTCCTATTCATTAGTGGGGCAAAATAAAATCATAAAATTTATTATTGTTTTCTTATTTTTGAGAAATCTATGTACTTTACCTTTCAATCCATTTATAATCTGTCGTATTTAGTATTGTTTTCTCCTACTATTTTGGCCCATTATAACTCAATTTGTTTTTAAGACGTTTTGCTTTAAAATCAAACAAAGCAGTAGCAATATACTGAAAAGCAGTAAACTGCCAAGGTGATAAGTTCGTTTTCAGTTCTCACAAGGTCATTGAAAGGTCTGTGTGTAGGAAAGCTACCGCAGCAGATGCACTCTGCACTGTTGATCAAAGAGCGCTAGTAACCCACATGGCAAACGAAACAAACCGGTCAACAATCACATTCTGCTGCGCTGTTCTGATCTGACTGCATTCTGCAACATACGTTGCTTATTCCTTTGTGGCTTCTCACCCTTTTATTTATTTTAAGTCTTGGTGAAGAATTTTTAACCACACCGGCAGACAAAATTTGTGCATAAAGATAACAGAATAAAAACCTGATTCTGGATGCTAAAATGCAAGTTTCCCAAGACTCAAGTTGCCTTCAAGGACATGCTTGAGGAAATATACAATACATATTAGCATGAAATTTAGTAAATTATGGAGTCATTAATATCAGGGCAACATAAATAATATTGCAGCTGGAGAACTATGTCTCTCCTTTGTTAAGAATGGTTGCTTCAATAAACCATGGGCAGCCATACATTGCAACTTTAAGCAATTTGCAAAAAAAAACAAAACAAAAAAAAAAAACAGAAAAATGATTTCCAGGACTAAAAACTAGGATGAAAATACTGAATAAAACTGACTCTCTTAGCAGTCCATTCCCAGGAATGGATGCTTACACTACTACAGAATTTCTTTGATACCATAGCAAACAAACTGATTACTGTAGGCCCCATAAAGGCTAATTTTAGATTATTTATTGAAAAAAAATGAAAGCTAGAGTTATATGTAGATGCCCTATAGATGTCTTACCATAAAAACAAAACCATTAATAGTTTGTGTTACTTACAGTTAAGTTTGTTCTGCACACTGTTCAATTCCTACCTCTATTTTTCATTAATAAAGTTTCAAATGAGGCAAAGACTGGCTGAAAGTTTATTTGTATTTTGTAAGATTCTATTCGATGCAGGCAAAGACTGGCTGAAAGTTTATTTGTATTTTGTAAGATTCTATTCTATTTTGTAAGATTCTATTTGTAATATTTTGGGGAGGCAGAGAAGGAGAGATTAGGATATTTCAAGTGAAGTTATTAGCTTCTCAGCAGCAGAGCAGATTCTTCAAAAAGGCGTTTTTAAGGAAACAGTTAAAACCACTATCTTGATTTATAATTAAAACATGGGAGGAAAAGTGGTGAAAGTTTTCCAATAAATACCTTGATTGTTCTCAGATAGAAAACTTTCTTAGTCGGTATTACTACCACATCTTGTTTACAGCTATAATTACTGGGTAAATCAGGCTCTTCCAAATTTGTGCTCATTAAATCCTATAAACTCTGCTTTTAAAATACATGCTGAATGCAATGTACCATACCATCTCCATATCAACCCACCAGAAAAAGTGTGTACCTACAAAAACAGCCTCCTCGATGACCACAAATCCTCTTTTACTTCTTTATTATTTGTTCCTCACTCAACAGCCTGCTCAGTTCAAAATGTCTAAGTTTCATTAACTCAGTTCTCACCAAATACATTTTTGTGTCATGCCGCTGCTCCTAGGGTAAGTTCCAAGAATCTTTCAATTATCCCAGCATTGACTTCTATTATTTTTCTACTCTCACTTTATACTCACACTGGCTGAATTTCAGTTACTGGGATGTGATCTTTACATATCTGAATTTTTGCTCCCTTCCCCTTACTGGAGTAATTGATTCTCTGCCAACCACCCTTTCCTTTCTTAGTTAACTCTAACTTACACCTTATGTCTAAGTGTAAATGGCATTGCTTAATGACCCTGTTCCCCCAAACTCATGATATCATGCATTTCAGTTTAGCACTCATCACAATATTAAATAATTGTTTGTGCAATTATTTTAATTGAAAATATGATTTCTTTTCTGGACTCTACACTCTGTCTTCCTCTTCCTCCCTACTTGTGTGTGTGTGTATTTCATTGTGTGCTGATATGTAAGACACACAGTCTCATTGTTGTCATGCAATAAAAGTCCATTGTGAAAATAAATGATAAACAACACTCACTGTAGTTAGAAAGCATAGAATATTAATACTTTATATTTTATATTAGTAGAGAATAACACAGATATAAACTTTGGAGTAGGAGGTGATTTAGTTTGTTTACATATTTCTGAAAAAATATTCCTATATTTCTAGAAAAAGATTGATTGCCTTATAACCATGATGCAAGTAGACAACAATCCAAATCAGTTTTAAGCCTATTTATAAAATAAGCAAAATACTTTTCTCTCTGAACATACTTTTTGCAAACCAACCAATAAATTACAGCTCCTCTTTATTAAAGTTAGCCAATCACAACTCTCTCCACTAGATAGACCTCTTAGTGCCAACCAATTAGCAAAAATTTGACCTGAGTAATCATGCATCTATAGCTGATATCATCCCACTGGTGCCTTTGAAAGTTCACAACTCTCAAAATGTTATATTTTCTAAAAAAGAAATGACATAAGACAAAAAGTGTGTTCTCAGATTCAAGGATAATATACCTAACTGGCATAGCACTTGCTTGAAATAACAAGGAGTAAACTTAGCTGAGCCTCCTTATTTCAGATAGTCAGTGGTGGTCTCATTATGCTTTGACAGTCCTGAATCACCTATTATTATATTCATTTTACAGAACAGGAAAATGAGAATCAGAAAAGATAAGTGACTTAATGGAGGTTGCAGGGATAATAACATATCCACATGGGAGCATTGATCATACTGTAAATATAATTATTTAATCACTATAATATATTGATATATGTGTCCTTGATAAATGCACTTTATCTAGGATTTGAAAAGCAGGATATCTGCCTGCAAAATTATTCTGAAGAGCATGAAAGCCAACAAAACAGAGGAGATAATAATAATGAGAAATATCGGGGAAACGAAAAAAATAGGACATTGAAATTAGAAATAAGTATATCTGTTATAAAAATTTATATAAAAGATTTAAACTTATAAATTTAAAGTGAAATATCTTCAATTTTTTATAAATAACACATAAAACCAGAGTAGTTAGATAAAATGATGAACTTCAATAGAATTAAATGGTAAAATAGACAGAGTTGGTGGAGAGAATGAAATAAATAAATTCAAGTGAATATTAGTTTGACATCATTAGACAATGTAGTGATTTAAGATAAATATTAATAAATACATATTAATTTTAAATATTCAAGTTAAAAAAATCACACCAAAAATATTTTAAAATTTCAGGGGAAAAGTAAAGTAGTGGGTGAATTTTCATACACTAATATTTGTAAAAATGATACATTCTTAATATGTTAAATTATAAAGGAAACAAGGAATTTACAGATACTTTTAATAAAAAATAAATATTATAAAATTAAGATTTTTTAAATAAACTTTTAGATTAGATAAATAGATTTATCTCTATTCTTTCTACAATTCCAATGAAACAAAAATGAATGCATGTAAAAAAGAATAAGCACAAGGATAGATAGAGAAAGCAAGAATAACCACAAATAAGAAATACCAACAGCCCTGGATGATTGGCTCAGTGTATAGAGCATTGGCCTGAAAAGTGAAAGGTCATTGGTTTGATTCCTAGCCAGAGCGCACAACTAGATTGCAGGTCCCCAGTTGGAAACATACAATAGTCAACCAATCAATGTTTCTCTTGTAAATCAATGTTTCTCTCCATCTCTTTCTACCTCCCTTCTCCTCTCTCTAAAAATAAATAAAATAAGATCTTTAAAAAAAGGAAATACCAACAAAGTTTGCAAGAAGAAAATGTACAAATAATAAATGATGTAGGGTTACTTATATCTCCCCATCTGATGAATGCTAAATTAGCAGTCAGGATTAGGTGGAGGGTAGTCCAAGGATCCTGTAGATTTCTTACACAGAATTCCCTAAAAATTCTCAGTGGTTTGGGGCCACTGCACCTCTCTGAAAGTATGTGTGCAAAGGAGAGATGCTGAGAACAGTACTGTCTGAAAGTGTGTGAAGAGAATTGGTATCCCTGTTGCTAGCTAAGGAATTGT
>PVKM010031159.1:0-16929 GCA_004027735.1 Carollia perspicillata | reverse complement strand
TGAGTACATTGAATTGCTGTGGTCTTTGGCCACCATCACAATGAACATTCCTGCCACAGTTCTTCTCCCTTGAACACACTGAATGATGAGTCAAGAATGGATGGCCTCAGGCTCCACTGGAAACAGAGGTGAATGAACAGAGGTGTGGCTTGAACATCTCTAATGTGAATTGGTTAGGGCTGAATGGAATCATGCCTTGAATATGTGCATGATGCACTAGATAACCAAGAAAATGAAGATTTATTTGTTCTTATGGAGAGAAGCCAGAGGCAGATGCTTCATCTAAAGATATCAGTCAGCTCTTCTTGGTTGGCAATTCATAGAGAATGAGAGGATATAAAGGATGTATCCATTGTAGCAGGTATTTAAAGAGCTAGTCCATCACATTGGTGCTGGATTTGGTTCAGGATGAATAAATTCTGATGACAAATATTTGCATCCTGTTTTGGATTTTTTATACATATTGATTTCATGTCATCATTGCAATATCTTAGTACCATCGTAGTACCATCATTCCTGGTACAGATGAAGAACCTCCAGTTCTGAAAGATTTGGTCGCTTGTCTGAGTTTATGCAGTTTTGACAGGTAGAGTCCACATATGAACTCAGGCCTTCAAACTCTGGGTCTGAACTCTTTCCACCAAACCATGAGGCCTACGTAGTGACATTTGATGCAGTTGCATTGGTAAGGATGTTTCAGTGCACTGTTAGAGCTGCAGAATCATGGGAGATTCTGGGATTATTTTAGCTCTGCATGTGCCTGTTGGGTTGGAGCTAGGAAGTGTCTTTGGATAGGTGGTCCTCAGACATGCCATCAGTTGAAGGGCAATAATGACTTTGCACAATTTCTTTAATTGTCTTCCTCCTTCAACTCCAGTGCATCCATTAGCATATACAAGAGGTTACAGGACTTCTCCAAGAACCTTTGGAGACAGTTATTTATATGTTCAGCCTAGAAGTCAAGTAAATTCCCCAATGCTACTGTAACCAGCCATCCAAGTCTTCTCAAAGTGGTGCTACTGCCACCCATCTCACTGCTGCCTCTTTGTCATCATTCGGGTCCACAGAGGGGCCTGGCCAGTAGTCCTGGCTGAAGGATCCACCCTATTCAGGTACTCCTTGTGCCATTTTATTTTTTCCTTAGAGCCCTTTAATGTATATATTTGTTTTCAAGTCTATAGTCTTACTCTCTCCACTAGAATATAATCTCTTTGCAAGAAGGCCCCTTCTCTATATTATTCACTGTCCTTCCCCCGAGGACTAGATCATGCCTGGCATGGGAACAGATCCACAATAAGTATCCTTTGAGGGGATGGATGAGGTGACATTTACCTGAATGCCTTCAATTTTGATCCTCTGAGCCCCTCAACCAAAGGTGAGCCCAGTCTTTTCTAATGGTGACTTTTCCCAAACATTTCTGGAAATCTCTAAGTTTTCTTATATCTGCTTATGAATCCATCTTCATAATTGCTGCTGCATACAGGGCACTGAAACCCAGATGCTCACCTTAGAACTGGACTCTGCATCTGATAGTTGCTTTGCTGGTGTTGAGTGGAGATTTTGCAACTTCTAGAACTATCATGATTCTTGTAGCTTGTGCCAGCTCAGTTGTTTCTTTTAAAGGAAGAGAGTGGGCACATCTTCTTCCTGTTGTGTGATCAGCAAGGGGTTCCTTACAGGGCTCCAAAGTGTTACAGAGCTTCCATTTCATTAAAAACTGCCAGAACTGGATCCAGAGGAGTTACAAGGTCTAGAAACACCCATGTTACATGATCCATAGTTTTTTGTTGTTGTTGGTTTGTTATGCTTAAGGGTGTCATGCTGATATCCTATTTGTATATGTTGGAAAATAAAAATCTGTCCCTATACCTGTACAAAAACTTACATTAGATACTGTGAATGGTCTTAATATGACTATGACATAGATGCATGTAGTTCCAATGATATTGTCATGAAAATTCTCCCTGATGTTTCTTGGTGGTATACCCCATGGTCCCTTCACATAGCTGAGGTCCTTTGATGGATGCTTGGGTGTTAGCCTTCACAGGAGGTAATTCTCATACCCACTCAGTGGTTTTATATGTGGTGGCATATATCTCCATGTACATTGTTAGCTCTTTTGAGGACCCAACATCTTAATTTTGTATTCTATTTCTCAGGACCCAAGTATATAGGAGCTGACCTTTAAATACTGGATAGTATTTGGTGATTCATGCATTAGCATGTGACGGTCAGGCAGCTTTAGCAAATAATCCCACAGCTGTGTAACCCATCATTTAGGACATCACATACCTAAAATGGTTAGATGTATTAAGCTAATCAATTTAATCACAGACCAGATTAAAGAGACAAGAGGGAGGCAGAAAATCTATTGTTCATCAGCCCTTGACAAGACTAGAACCGTGACTGAACACCTTGACTCTGCTTTCCTCTCCTCACACTGTGGACTGAAGTCTCTTCTCATTCTTCTCGAAATTCAATTCTCTATTTCCCGTGACTATTTTAGGCCACTACCAACCCCTTCCTAGAATTGAAGGAGGATTATAAGAAATGTGTTCAGCTTATTTTTTTTTCACACACACAACTTCTGTTCTCCACACAAGCCAGACCCACCTCCCTCCCAGTCAGCCTGTGGACACTGAGCTGCTCCTCGCACCAACCATGTCATGTCACATGTTGTGTGTTTCCATCATCAATCTACATCTTTTCCATGGTAAAATAACTTTATATTTTAAATTGTGACATACTTATGAAAAGGACAGATCTTAGGCGTAAACTCTGATGAATTTTCATAAAGAAATGTAACTGGCATGTGGGTCAAGAAAGAATATTACCAGCACACGGGAATCACTCCTCAAGCTAGTCACTATCCACCTCCAAAGGTAACCATCCTGACATCTAGCACTAAAGGTAATTTTCTTGTTTTAAAATTTTATATAAACAAAACCATAAAGTATTTTTCATATCTGGACTCATTTGCTCACAATTATGTTTGTGAGATGGATCTGTGTTGTTGCACGCGGTACTAGGTTGCTCATTGTGATGTTGTATAGTATTCCAGTGACTATAGAAACCATGCTTCATTTACTTATGTGTGTTCTGCTCTGAACAGTCACATATGTCTGTTAAACATGTGAAATCATTGTGCTGGGTATATAACCAGAAGCAGAATTACTATGTATTAAGATTGTCAAAAGAAGACTTGCAGACAAAAGAAGAACAGCTGATTTGCAAAGTGGTACAAGAGATTCAGACTTCAGAGGCTCACCATAAAACAAACAAACTAAAAGTTTAGTTAAATAGGGAGAAACTTCAACACTTCCAAGTTCACGTTAGTCCATTGACTTATTCATGGTTGGAAAGAGCAACTTTCTCTCATGATTATCATATCCCCAATGATCATGGCCTATTTTCAGATATCAGCATTGCAAAAGTCAGAGATCAAGTTTTTGCAAGTAGACAAGGCTTATAGGAACTGTTCAACATTTAATTTCTTTTGAGCCTCAGAACTGCACAGGTGGGCCTATTATTCTTGAAGTACCTCAGGGTGCAAAGTATTTTGTTGTCTGTGTGATACGTATGTTTTTTCATATGGTAGCAGGACAAAGTGCTACCTATGCATTTACAGAAATGTACGTGTTTGGATTTAGTTGATAAATAGTTAGCCATTTTGGTGAGCGCAAAGAGGTGTCTCACTGCAGTTTGTATTCACATTCTTCTGTTTTCCTGTGGCCCCTTGGTTAGCTTTTGCTTAGTGTTATTCAGTATTATCAATTTTCATGTTGGGTTGCTTGCTTTTAGTTGTTACTCTGTAAAACTCCTTTATATTCTAGGTATGAATTCAATGTCTGATATATGTAGTGTTAATAATTTCCCCAATTGTGGCTTGCCTTCTTACTACCTTAATAGTGTCTTTTCATGACCAGAAGTTCTTAATTTTAATGTAATCCAATTTACTCTTTTTTCTCTTTTATGATTAGTGTTTTTTGTGCCCTGTTTAAGAAATAGTTGCCTGTTCCAAGGCCATGACATATACTCCTAAGTTTTCTCCTAAAAGCTTTATTTTTTTTTACCTTTCACATTTAGATTTACAATCCCACTAGAACTGAATTTTGTGGATGGTATGAAATAAAAGGTTCAATATTCAGTTGTCTTCAAATGGATATCCACTTGACCCAGCACCATTTATTGAAAAAAAAAATGTTATCCTGTTCTCATTACACTGTAGTGTCGGCTTTGTCAAACATCAGCTGACCCTCTGTATGTGAATCTGTTTCTAAATCCTGACATGGTTTACTGGTTTGTTGTCTATCTTTGCACAAACTCTAATTTATTACTCATTACTATGACTAGTAGATTAGTTCTTCAAATTATATTATTTTTCTTTAGGATTGCATTGATTATTCTTATGTTATAAGTTAATTTGGTAGAATTGACTGCCTTATACTATTGTTCAGTCTTCTAACTCATCAACATGGTATATAACTTCCACTTATTTAGGTATTCTTTAGTTGATCTTAAAAATGTTTTTTAGGACTTCCAGAGAAGATGGAGGAATAGGTAGATACACTTTCCTCCTGACACAACCAAAAGAAAGACAACAATAAATTTAGTAACAAAAAATAACCAGAACTGCCAGAAAATTGAACTGTATGGAAGTCCAACAACCAAGAAGTTAAAGAATAAACATTGATTCAGACTGGTAGGGGTGGCGGAGAGGACGCATGGCTAGGCAATGGCTGGAGGACCGAGACAGGCAAGGCAGTGGCTGGTGGGCCCAGCAGTCCAACATTTGCATGTGGATAAAACTGGGAGGAAGAACTAGGGAGTGAGATAGACTGTGCAACCCAGGACTCCAGTGTGGAGAAATAAAGCCTCAAAACTTCTGACTTAAAACACCTGTAGGGCTTGAGGTGGTGGGAGAAACTCCCAGCCTTACAGGAGAGTTCACTGGAGAGACCCACAGGGTCCTAGAATGTACACAAACCCACCCACCTGAAAATCAGCACCAGAAGGGCCCAATTTGCTTGTGGGTAGTGGGCAAAGTAACTGAAAACCAGTAAAGAGCAGAGCAAGTGACATTGTTCTTGGACCCCTCTCCCACCTACAGCAGCACAAGGCAGCATTGTGGGTTGTCCAACCCTAGTGAACACCCAAGGCTCTGCCCCTTATTATGTAACAGGCATGTCAAGACAAAAAAAATATGTCGCAAATGAAAGAACAGATCAAAGCTCCAAAAATAGAACTAAGCGATGAAGAGATAGCCAATCTATCAGATGCACAGTTCAAAACACTGGTATTCAGCATGCTCACAAAAATGGTTGAGTATGGTTGCAAAATAAAGGAAAAAGTGAAGGCTATGCAAAGTGAAATAAAGAAAAATATACAGGGAACCAACAGTGAAGGGGAGGAAATTGGGACTCAACTCAACAATTTGGAACAGAAGAAAGAAATAAACATTCAACCAGAACAGAATGAAGAAACAAGAATTCAAAAAAATGAGGAGAGGCTTAGGAAACTCTGAGATAACTTGAAATGTTCCAACATCCTAATCATAGGGGTGCCAGAGGAGAAGAGGAAGAGCAACAAATTGAAAACTTATTGGAACATATAATGAAGGAAGACTTCCCCAATTTGGCAAAGGAATAGACTTTCAGGAAATCCAGGAAACTCAGAGAGTACCAAAGAATTTGGACCCAAGGAAGCTCACACTAAGGCACATCATAATTATATCACCCAAGATGAAAGATAAAGAAGAATATTAAAAGCAGCAAGAGAAAAGGAGACAGTTACCTACAAAGGAGTTCCTATAAGTCTATCAGCTGATTTCTCAAAAGAAACCTTACAGGCAAGTAGGGGTTGGAAAGAAGTATTCGAAGTCATGAAAGGCAAGGACTTACATCCAAGATTATTCTATCCACCAAAGCTATTATTTAGAGTGGAAGGGCAGATAAAGTACTTCCCAGATAAGGTCAAGTTATAGGAGTTCATCATCACCAAGTCTTTCTTATATGAAATGTTTAAAGGATTTATCTAAGAAAATGATAAGAAATATGATAATAAAATGAAAACTATCAACTATCAACTCACAACTATCAACAACTGAACCTAAAAAAAAAGAACAAAAACAAACTAAGCAAAGAACTAGAACAGGAACAGAATCACATAAATGGAGACCACAGGGAGGGTTATCAGTGGGGACGGGAAGAGGGAATGGGAGAAAGGTACAGGGAATAAGAAGCATAAATTCTAGATACAAAATAGACAGAGGGAGTTAAGAATAGTATAAGAAATAATCAATAAAATATATATTTTTAAAAAAGAATAGTATAAGAAATGGAGAAGCCAAAGAACTTATATGTACAACCCATGGACATGAACTAAGGGGTGGGGGGAATGCTGGTGGAGGGAGGTGCAAGGCAGAGGGAAATAAAAGGGAAAAAATAAATGAGACAAGTGTAATAGCATAATCAATACAGTATATTTTTTAAATAATATAATAATATTTTGTAGTATTCAGCATAGAACTTTTAAATATATTTTGTTTGATTTTCTACCAAGTGCTTGATATACTTTATTCTTTTATAGATGATATCATTTTTAATATTTCATTTTCTATGTCTTTATTATTGGTATACAGAGACACAATTGATTTTTATATACTGTGTCTGAATGTTATATATTTTTCTATTCTCTTTTAGCTTTCCTGTGGTCTTATATTTCAACTAAGTTTCTTATAAGAAATCTATTTTGGGGTTATTTTAAAAAATCCAATCTTACAATATTTATGTGTGTGTATTGTGTATAATGGAGTTTTGAATCATACTTATTTTTCTGGAACAACATTTCAAGATAGTACATATAAAAATACACAATTCTTTGGTATGGCTACATGTTAAGTAGGGATGATAACAGTACCTACTCCCTTAGGGATTTTATGATAAATGATTGATTTTTAAAAACTTAAAACAGTACTTGAAATATGGTTAATACTCAGTAAACTAGTAATTATAACTGTTATTACAGAAATTTAAGTTTTTTTTCTAAACGTTTGCTGTTTCCAATGAGCAGCCATGAGCCTCCCTGTGCTATTGTGATATAGCACACTGGCATCGTCACGGTATTTCTCAGCTCTGTTTCTACACCTGCACATTTACATTTTTCATAGATAATAACATTTCCTTCTTTCTCCTATAAAATGCATTCCTTTCATGAATCATCCTAGAAAACTTTTCTTTGTGGTAACAACCTCATCATTTTCTTAGTATTTACATACAACTATGATTACTTTATGTCTGATCAAACTGGTGTGTCCTTATTAACAACAGCTACCATTTGGATCACTTAGACATATCAGGCACTATGGAAAGGTTAAATGCCTTACCCAATATCACATAACTAGTAAATGTTGACCAAGAATCAAGTGTTCTTTGGTCTGAATATTATGCTATGACTTTTCTAAAGGCAAATCTCTTTTCTTATTTTATTTTTGCAGTGAGCAAATATTGAAAGTTAACTGCTCTGCCTAAAGTCCCATGAATGATGACTCCCTACTTTGTAATCTAAGGTTTAATTATAAACTTCTCGTCAGCAGTAAATATGCCCCTGACTTTCTACTTCCCACCACAGACATAGAAGAAGCTCAATGAATGCTGACTCCCCGACCAGCTCACTAATTTATCTTACCACAGGGGTTCTACAAAATCCTGGCTATAGACAACTCAAATGTTACCCTCAAACAAATACCCTAACTCTGTTTGCATCTTTTAGTTTTTAATAAAAATTAACAAATCTATGACTGTGCTTGTAAGTTAGAGTGAAAAAAAATAACATACTTTACCTATAAATAAATCATCTCATTAAATAGGAAGGCAGGTCACAGCATAACTCTCCCAATAGCTGCCACTTCCTTACATAATTGAGGGTTTGCTCTCCCCTAATCATGACCTGGGCTCTCTTGATAATCCTTCATGTTCACCTTGGCTGATTGGGTATGAGAAAGCTGGGTTATCGCCCCAGGAGCTGGGTTATCGCCCCAGGAGTCTTATCATAGTTCTTCTCCATGTTGTTGTTGTTGTTTTATATTCTGTCCAGGTTTTCCTCTCTGTTGGACATATTGGTCTTCAATAACCTTCTTAGTCAGAAGTCTGAACTAACTTAATTTGTTAACAACAACAAAAATCTTCCCTCTATCTTTTTCCCCTGAATCAATAGGGTTTTCCCATTTTTATGGCATAAACCTGTTCACCCTCATCAAATGCCATATAATATTTTGAGCTATAGCATTTACCTCTAAATAATTTTTTAAAATCAGGTCAGGAGGCATTATGCATTTCACATGGAGCTGAAAAATAACATTCACCAGCTCCCTAGAGGCTTGGCTACTGCATTATGCATTTCTACAATACCCTGGGTTGGCCAAAACGTTTGTTTTAGACAAAATGCTTTTTTCCATAAGATGGCTCTGGTAGCACTCAGTTGTCTTTAACTTGATTTGAAACAATTTTGTTAGATTGTACTGTGACAGCTGTCATAGCAGTGTGCACTTAAGAAAGACTTATCAAAATTGGTGAATTTTTGTGTAACCGTTTTAATACTGAAGGTGGAAGACAATATGCAACATTTCTGGCATATAATGCTTTATTATTTCAAGAAAGGTAAAAATGCGAATGAAAAGAAAAAAATGAAAAAAAAAACAATTTGTGTAGTATATGGAGAACATGCTATGGCTGATTGAAAGTGTCAAAAGTGGTTTGCAAAGTTTCATGCTGGAGATTTCTCACTGGACTACACTCCATGGTCGGTACACCAGTTGAAGTTGATAGCAATCAAATCAAGACATGAATTGAGAACAATCAATGTTATACCACATAGGAGATGGCTGACATACTCAAAATACCAAATCATTAAAGTTATTGGTGAAAATAAAAGATGTGTCTTTTATTTTAGGCAAAAAAACTAAATGGATTTTTTGGCCAACCCAATAGAAGAATGGTAACATCTACAGAACCTTCATGTTTCTTGCTCATTTAAAATGGTGTTTTTAATTATTGTGTCACTCAAATATGGCAAATACCGATTTGGTATCTAAAATACTTCATTGTTCAAGACTACTTTTTTCTAGTTCAGAAGCATACACAAAGGTTGCTAATTTAATCTTGATGAGGACTAGAATGAAAATTCAATAGAAAGGTTGATTAACATAGGTATGGTACTCCCCCCTTACAGTTTTCCATAAAAAATTGGGAATCATGTCTTTTTCATCCAACACAGTTTTAGTAAATAGAAGTAAAAGAATTTGTTCATCATTAAGCACTGATCTACCACTATTTAGAAAGAAATGAATGGTTACATTTACATCAAAGAGTCAGGGTTTATTATTAAAATAACAACTCAATTCAAACTCCTTTGATTCAGGAATTGGAGACACAATTTAATAAAGCAAAAGAATACTAGAATGGAAGCCGAAATACCTGAGATCAAGATTCACTTTTTACCGTTAAACTGGTGTTGACTTTGAGAAGTTACTCAACTCTTTCAGTCTCACATCCTCACTTGTAAAATGAAAAGGTTAAATTACAGAAATCCCTTCCAGCTGTAAGATGCCATACCGTTATTCAAAATAAAAAAGTAGTTCCTTGAAAAATATTAGATTTCAGATTTTCATCTCTTAAACATGTGATTATTCTATAATGCCAGAAATTCAGTAATTATGTAACTGACATCTCACTATTACCTTTACTGGGATTAGTATGTTTAACATACTTTACCAGTTCTACTATGGTACCTCTTCTTAAAACTTCGAATTAGGCTAATAAATTATGTCTTCCAATTAAACCTTAACAGTGCACATACAATTAAGAATCATTAAATATTCACTCAACAAATATAAATTGAGGTGTTTATTTTCAAATTGCATCTATGAAGGCAATTTGACCTAAATTTCAGAGTCAAGCATGAGTGTGTCCATCTGTCTATCTATGTATCTATTTATCTATGCACCTATCTTTTGTCTGCTTATTCAAGTCCTGTTATATTGTTTTTTGGTGAAGATTACTGAGGCTTCTGGCTGGATTTCCCCAGCACCAGAGACAAAATGCACTCCACTGTTATTTTCTTTCTAAGTCCTTCCTTCCCACTGGACTAGTAGAAAGAATAGGATCATCACGGAACCCGGAGTGCCATCTCAGCTTTTCCATACCAAAGGCAATTCACTAACTTTTCTGAATCTTAGGTCTTATGAGGCATAATATCCATTCCCTGGCCCACCTCACAGGATTATCAGGAGAATGAATAAGAAAAGGGAGTGCATTTTATAAATTATATGATGTTAAACAAATGCACAGTAATATAATAATAATTGTGAATTCTTCATTTAAGCTATTCGTTCTCACACACTCAGCAAATATTTTTGAGTACCTGGTATTTGGCAGTCACTGTTCAATCAGAAAGACAGACAATAAGTCTGAGAAACTGTCATAGCAGAAAAACGCCTCTGTAAACATGAGGACTAGTTTGGGCCAGGAGGCTTGGTTGGTTAGAGCATAGAGCTTTGCCGAGGGAAAGTCTACAAACATGGGGACTAAATGTAATGTGCTGTCGTGGGTGGGGTCCTAGACAGAAAAGGACATTAGGTAAACACCAAGGAAATCTCTATAAATTATATACTTTAGTTAATAATTATGTATCAAATTGATTCATTACAAATGTTGGAAGAATAATCAAGTAGATGTACTGATAAATTAGAGATGAGGAATTCAATGCAGAAATCAAATATGATTTGTAGGATTCTGTCTTGGACACCTTGGTGAATAGGGGCCTGTTTTCTATAGTGGCATCACACAGGGAGATTTCTGGGCATTGTTGAGTTTACATTTGAAGTATGTAAGAATAAATTGAATGTGAAATAAAAAATATTCTTTCATTCATTTTAACAAATGTGTTATACTAATGTAAGTTGGTAATAATAAGGGACATTATATACGAGGGAGGGAGAAGGGAGGAAGAGGATACAAGGGAACTCTCTGTATTATCTGCTGAATTCTTCTGTAAATCTAAAACTGTCCTAAAAAATGAAATATATTTTTAAAACAGCAGACAAGATTCCCATGGAGCAGCAGGAACAAAAACATTAAAAAGGTCTGAGAGATTTCAGGTAGTCAAGAGTGTTACCATAAATATGAAGTAAGACGTGGATGGCGACAATTGAGGGACAGCTGTAAATGGCCCTCTCCCTAAGGTGTGATCTTCCATCTGAGACCTGGATGAACAGACTGTGCCATCCAGACTACCCAGGGAAAGTATTCCCCTCCACGGGAATATTGGGTACAAAGACCCTAAAGATGGGGACTGGTTTCACATGTGTAAGGAACAGAAATAATCTGTGTGGCAAAGTGGGGTAAGATCAATTCAGAGAAGTAGGACTTGCGTTCTCCAGAGAACCACAGAATGTTCTAGAATTTTAGGGTAGTGTAGACTAATGATGTTGTTCACACGAAATGGTGCAGCTGCTCTGTCCTAAAAAAAGATTTTGAGTAAATCCTGGGGGCCAACTGCATTATCCAGGTTAATAAAAATTCCATGACACCTACATGCTATTTCCTGAAATCTTCTTATGAGGAAGCTAGACTTCAAAGGAGAAATCATAACCAACATGTTTTCATCATTAGCCAGCAGCCAGTTTCCTTTGTGCAAGGACCATAGAAGAAGCTTCAAATTTTCTGCCCATCAAGTTTCTCAGAGAGTACTTCTATTCATGAAAAAGCAAACTACCCAGTGTTTAAAGTTACCACCATTATGGCTGCATTCCCAGAGCACTTTTCCTTTTTCAGTAATAGGTGTCAGTCACTAAGAGGTAGTTGGGGAACTTTAAGACCCACTTGCCTCAAAAGGCCCCTTGAATCATCCAGTCCATCAACCATGATGGCGCTCTACTGCCTCCTTTCCTCCCACCCTGCCCAGCACAGACTCGAGCCAGTTTTCAAGAAAGACAATATAACAGCAGCCATTTTTGCCTCTGCCCTTGCCTCAGACTCCTTGCCCTAGCTTAGGAGAAGCCACATCCTAAATCCTGCCTTGGCCAATAGGTAGGCACTTGAAGTCAAATTCTGATGACTCAACCATGTGAAAACAGGCATCAGAGAAAGAGGCAGTATGAGAGAGTTGCAAGAGTATTGGATTTTAAGCCAAGAGAACAGAGTTCAAATTTAGATGCTGCCACTTTCAGAGCCTCAATTCCCCAATGGGTGCAATCAGGATAAAAGTCTTTTCCTGCCGCTCTGACAAGTCTGTGCTGGCAATCAGTAGCTGCTATCTGCAGAAAGGGCTTTGTGAACCTAGGCTGCTCTATAAAAATAGAAAGACGGGAGATTGGAGTAGTTTCAAGTTAGGGAGTTTGTTTCAATTGACCATCAGCTGTGGGAAGAGCACAGAGAAAGCACAGCAAGGAAGTAGGAGTGTGAAAAATATAAGCTGTGCCATTAAGAAACTTGGAATTATACTACAGAAAACACAATCTCTGCAATTAGGGGTCACTGTACTGCACAACTCTATGGGCGCCATTTTCATTGTATTCTATGCATATAGTTGATAAAGTTAAAAAGTCTGTATTAGGTGAAATAATGATAAATCCACATCAATTAAGGGATAACCAATAACTATAGGAGCTCAGTGGCTGGAGACATTGGAAAGAGATGAGTAGAAGGGATGGGCCTTCAGCTATTTGATAGAAGAGGAAACACTCTGATGGGAAAGAGAATACAGACAAAAGACCTTCAGTAAAATCGACATCAAGAGAATGGTGGTTGGGGTATGATTTCAGCAGGAGTAAGAGAAAATGGCATGATTTTGTTGGTTCCTTACATTTCTTTCGAATGTAGAGGGATAGTTTAGGGACTTCAAAATATGTATTGGGGCATCTACCTTTACATTTCCAGTTCAAACACCACTCTAAGCATCTGGTCTGGAAGCGCTGAGAAAGGCCAAGAGGAGAATGAAGTGGCCAACACCCAAACTCTCTGTATTCTCCTTGTCTTTTTTCACCTTGTCCGTTACCCCATAATCTGTTCATTTCTGTCCCTCATCCTATATGAAAGGATGACAGAAATGTCTTTGGAGTCTTTCATGCGTTCAAACTCTCAAGAAATCTTGTGGGTGCTGTTGAACTAGGGCTTCGATAACATTGACCGCGCAGAACGTTGGGCATGTTTGTGCACGTTTTTGAGCATGCGCGTTTATGAGCATGCGCCTTTGCGCCTTACAACCTAACGTGAAAAATGTTCCTCTTTGATAAAAAACAACTAGGGCTTTCCCAAGCCCAACTTTTCTTAATGTTACAAGACATTAAATAGAATTAAGTAACTTAGTTAAGATTTTATTTAAACCTGTGATTCTCAAAATTAAAAATGCTTCTAGGAGTGTTGCTCGTATTTCAGTAAATGAATGAATAACAAAGCCATAAGCATTTCCGCAAAACTGGATCTGTCAAGAAACATTTTTACTGTGGTCATTTTTGGTCCCTCTTTTATTATATGGCCTTTGATTTATTTTAAACAATGACCTCTTGCTTTGTGGTTGAAGTTTTATTTCAAAATCTGATTTTAAAATGGCAGTGTCCACATGAGTTTGACAGAGAAGTTTGCTTTCTCTGCACTGGTGGAATGGCTGGACATTTTTTTCTTTGGATCCTTGTTGTACATGTTACCCAGAAGAGGCGAGGGAGACAACGCGAACCAGTGTTCTGATATTCGGAGTGAGGAGGTGGAGGAGTCCTTTTGACAGGTGTTGACAGTGGAGTCCTCACGTCTCCTCCCTTCTCTTCCTGGTCGGAGTTCTCTGCAAAAGCTGAAGCAGCGACCTGAGTCAACACCTGCATCTTTAACAACCAGAGCAGTATAATTACCTTTCTTGGGTATTCTATAGAATTGTCAAACAGCAATTTTCTTTTAGAAGACAGGCTTTTAAGTCATGTCGTTTACATACAGAGTTTAACATCTCTGAAGCTAACAACCTAATTATAAGAATCTGAAATTTACTGCATGTTTATAATTTGATCTTTCTAAAATTGCTAAATCAGGCACCTTTAACATACGTTATGAAGCAGAAAAAATATAGCTAGTGAGGCAAAATTAAATATTTTGGAATTTCTTGAATATGTGTTAATTTCTATTAATATTACTATATTAACACTATTTGGCATTGTATAGTACTTCTCTTCAATTCAACCTGTTTGTGGAGAGAGGTTGCTCACAGTGACATGATTTATCAGGATCATCTGTCACCATTTCCTCTTCGTTAATGAAAAGTAACAGTATTTTTAAAAGGACTGCCATCATATCTTATGTGCAGATGATAGATGGCGTAGTCACGCAAACGAAGACGACTCTTCCAATGGACACATGAAATAGTATTGCCAATGCTAAATAATATTAGAATTTAGGTAATATACTGCCATTTGACAAAGCGGCTCCTGCCCAGATTATATAAACACATTATTTGTGTTACTCTGATTTTGTAGTTTTTGAAGTGCAAATAGGATTGGCAACCATTGTAAGCAATGCTACTTCAATATTCTGCTGCAAGGTGCATGTTAAAGCGAAAAATTTAACGTATCACCACATTATTTTATCCTGGTACAAGCTCTAAATTAATGTCATGAAATGTTATGAGCATACCCATGAAACTACCACTTACAGAAATTAAAGAGTATCTTTTATAATCTTCAAATTGTCCCGCTGGTAATTCCTCTGTTGCCCCACATTATTCTCATGATGTCTAGTCTAGTCTGCTACATTTTCTTTCTGTGCCCTGTTCAGGATTTCTGTTCTCTGTGCCAATTTGTGTCCTGTGATTTTGCAAATCTTTTGCACCTTTTTCTGAGCATGTTCTCCATAATGCAGCTATTCAGTCTAAAGTCTAATGGACAAGCTTCCCAGGCTCTTCCTCAAAAGCATATCCTACCATTCTAAAAACACACAAAAAAATTTTTTTTAATTTATAGAGCCTCAGATAGCATTTTATGAATTTATGTGAACTGTCTAGAATGCTAGTGCGTATTCATAGCACTTCATTGGTCATATACACTATATATCTTGGTCATATCTTGGTCATAGACAGTATGACTTTTGTCTCTAAAATCTTAAATACGCCAGTGGGAAGAACCATAAAGTCTGAAATGCTGGAAATACATGCTTTATGCTGTGGCATTCTATTTAAATCTTGACACTTCCTGTTAGGAAAATAACACTTGAAAAAGGAAATGATACTCAAAATATTCCACGTATTCATGAACAATTCTCAGTAACTATATTTTTATTATGTGAAAAGTTGCAATCCCTACTTCTCTCCTGTATTTCTAGGATCTCTGTAAAATATAGAACTTATATATGTGCACAAAGGTTGTGTGTACTTCACATGAAAAACAGTAATCAAGAGGACATTTTCGTTTAACTTCTGTATGGATGTAAACTGTCACTAAAGTAAAAAAACAAGCCTCTCTCATTTTGTTTTTATTTTGCTTTAGCCATTGCTTTATATTTTATAGAGTTTCTCACCTACTCTCTTAACTGGATTAAAGAGTGAAGACAAGTTTTCTCCATTACCAAATTCTCATTTAATCCTTATCCACACTTAATTTATCAGATTAAATCAGACAAGATTGATGCCGGGGCTTTTTACGCTGGACATTGAGTGTAAAATCGGCAGACAAGGGTTTGTAAAGGGTGCCCACCGTGACTTGTCATAGCATCTCGCCTCAGCCTCAGCTGCCCTCGCGTCGATCCAGGCAGGGTCAGGATGCTTCTTGGCATTACATGTGGGCTCTGCAGGGAAACAGAGCAGCTACACAGCCTCCAGCAGAGTTACTTATTACACCCTCGGCCCCCTTCACCTGCCCCAGCCATTCAGAATAACATCACACCATCAAATATTCATGAACCGTGCAGTGCTGCAGCCAGGGCTCGCTACTGCAGGTGGCTGTTACATCAGTAATTGCCCAATACTTCCCTCCACAGCGTAAAATTGTTTTCATTATGTGTCGTGAACACAGAGCCAAGCAAAGCCCTCTTGAGTGGTTTCCCAAGGGCTGGAGGGAGGTGGTACTTCACTTAAACAGGCGCTTTTGGCTTAGTTTTTTTTTTTAAAGCAGAAGCCAGTGAAAGCTCATCATTAACTCTCCCTCTAAGTGCAACAAAAAGCAGAAGCTCATGCAAAACTCCCATAAAGATTATCCTAAATGTCTCAGTTACGAGGAAGAGCTTTAGGGGCTTTAGCGGGTCTTACAGATACTTGAGGCAGCTTGGCAGAGAAGAGATTAACTTTCCACCTGACTGAAGTTCCCATGGAGTACGGAGCTGGGGGATAAGCAGGTTTCAGCAATAAACTCCTGCATTGTGAGGCAATAATGCCCAGCCAGGTCCCCCCATTTTGATTCAAGGGTGTCTTTTTCTTTCCCCCCTGTGGAGGACTAATCACAGCTCCACTTTGTTTAATTGCAGCAAAGAGAGAAATGTGTTTAAGAAGTCATTCTGGACCCCTTTAAATGAGTGCTGGGGTTCTTCAAGGACAACAAACAGGATGCATAATAAATAAGATTTAATTTTCAGGTTAAAACAGGCAAAGTTAAAGATTTTTAGAGACTGATCTGGGGGAGATACTGCCGAAAAGAGAATAGAAACTGGGGGGGAAAGGAAGGTGGGGGGAGCAACAAGTGGGACTAAAATCTTGGTTTTTATACAGCACAGGCTGTTTCTGCGTGGTGGGAGGATCCTCACAGGAAGAAAATCTTCACAGAATTGGGAGCTAGTAGTTTTCCCCAGCATTTCGATTGTGATTTAGAAGGAAGAAGGAAGGAAGGAAGGAGAAAGAAAGAAAAGAAAGGAAATCCTTCTTATAAACTATGTCAGAACCTTGGTAATTGACACAGATTGGCCT
>PVKM010031158.1:0-16932 GCA_004027735.1 Carollia perspicillata | reverse complement strand
TTATCTTCTTTTTCTTAGGTAAGTCCCTTTAACATTTCATATAGTAAGGGCTTGGTGATGATGAACTCCTTGAACTTGATCTTATCTGAGAAGCACTTTATCTGCCCATCCATTCTGAATGAAAGTTTTGCTGGATAGAGCAGTCTTGGATGCAGGTCCTTGTGTTTCATGACTTGGAATACTTCTTTCCAGCCCCTTCCTGCCCGGTTTTTGGTTAGCCCCAGGAGAAGCGCAGTGAGATGTGGACAGGGAGGAAGCCTGTTCAGAGCCTGTGCACACCCTCCCGGATCTCCAGGCCTCCCCTTGGCCTTGACCACCATCTGCGACCTCAGCTTCTCCTGTGCCTGCTAGGTGGAAACCTTCTTAGCTTCTGGACATCCTGGGCAAGACATGTGTACAAGTCCGTGGGGAAGGGCCCCGGCTTCTGCAGTGACCTGTGGGTCTGAGTGTGAGACACAGACAAAGGATTCAGCTTGTCTTTGCTGTCCCCCACCTCATATCGGGCTGTCCCCTGCTCGCCTGCTGTCCCCTCCCACCCACTAGCAGGAGCAGGGCCCACAGCCGTTCCCAGCCTTCGTCCCCTGCAGCCCCACTGTGCGAAGCTGATGTCCTAGTGGACCACTCTCTTCCTTTTACATGTAGTGCTTCTGCTTCCCTGATCAAAGTTCCGCCTGCGCAGCTCCCTGAGTACACATTATGAATTCTGTTTTAAAAGTACATTTTATTGCTTATGCTATTACAGTTGTTCCAGTCTTTCCCCCTCTGTCCCCTTACACCCAGCCCCCCACAACTACCTCAGGCAACCCCCATGCGGTTGTTCATGTCCATGGGTCATGCATATATATTCTTTGGCTACTCCCTTTGCCTTCTTTCAACCATTCCTCACCCCCACCCCTCCAACAGCTGTCAGTCTGTTCCACCTTTCTATGCCTCTGGTTCTGTTTTGCTCCTTTGTTCACTAGATTCCACATATAAGTGAGATCATACGGTGTTTGTATTTCTCTGACTGGCTTATTTCACTTAGCAGAATAGTCTCCAGTTCCATTGTTGCAGAAGGTAAGAATTCCTCCCTTTTCACTGCTGTGTAGTATTCCATTGTGTAAATGTACCGCCACTTTTTTATTCACTCATCTATTGGTGGGCACTTAGGCTGTTTCCAGATCTTGGCTATTGTAAATAATGCTGCAGTGAGCACAGGGGTACATATATTCTTTTGAATTGACGTTTCAGGATTCTTATGCTATAGTCCCAGAAGTAGAATCACTGGGTCGAAAGGCAGTTCCATTTTTAGTTTTCGGAGGAAACCCCACACTGTTTCCCACGGCGGCTGCCCCAGTCTGCATTCCCACCAACAGTGCACGAGGGTTCCCTTTTCTCCACAACCTTGCCAGCACTGGTTGTTTGTTGATTTATTGAACACATCATGAATTCTCAAATAGCTCGTTTGTGGTAAGGAACTGGGGTGGTGGAAGTCGTCGAAATCACAGATGACTAAACATTTTATTTAATAATTTCAACCATTTCACCTCACAAATAGCAAAATCGGGTGACTCATATTTCACCGTCTTTTACAAATGAGTCGAATGATAAATTTACTTGGTGATTCTTCCATACAAATATTTGCTTTCCCTGGAGAGCACCATTTAATGTCACGAGGGACTTTAAGACACTTGTAAAGTCTGTTTTCTTTGCGGTAGGGAGTGGGGATGTGTGTGGAGAGCGTTTGCAGATGTGATAAAAGGAGAAGACTACGTATTTTCAAGGATGCGTTGCTGACAGTATAGGTGCAGGTGCAGAGAAAGACATAACCATTTTTAGCAAGTCCCTTGTTCTTGCATATGGGAATCAGTTTTTTGACTCTGGGTTTGTGATGTGCTTTGGCCAGTGGGGTATTAGCAAGGGGCACGCAGCCTGAGGCTGAGAATCTGAACAATTAAACGCTTCCTTACTTCTTACATTAGAAATGTTCGTGCCTAGACGGAGTGTTTTATTGCTACTGTGGACAAGAAAATAGGCACACGGTGTTCTAAAAGATCTACGAGAGATTTCGCAAAGGGAAGTGGAGGCCGAGGAAGCTCTGCTGAGGCTAAGACTTACAAGAGCAGCGTGGGCCCCTCTGCAAGGCCCGCGACATTTACACGCGAACCCACGGACAAAGACCATCGCCAGCAAGAAAACCAGTAGGCGCCGACAGGAGTACCAGCATGCATTGCGAAAGCATCACTGGGCAGCTGTATTGCCTGTTTTTCCATGCAATGATAGCTAAAAGCCTCCCTTTCTTTAAAAACCAAACAATTTTGGATTTATTAAGGAAGAACTATGATGCGCCAATAGACTTTACAGTTCTCAGATTTAATTAAGCAGAAAAATGGGCAGAGAAAAGGAAGTGCTGGAGTTCTAGGTGTTACTTTCATGTTGCTAGTCTGACTTGGAAGGGGCGGAGCCACAAGAGCGGTGAAGATTCCACCAGTGTTCAGACTCCGAAGAGTGCTTTCGTAATTCTCCGAGGGTGGGGAGTCAAAGGCCTCCGCTTCCGTTTCCTCTGGGATAACTGCTGTTTGTTCTTCCACTGGGAGTCTCTGGGAAGTGACCGGCCTGGAGAGGACTTTCCCCACATGTACTCCTAGTGTCAGGGAAGAAGGAGCTGGCTCCGGGGGCACGAAAGTGTAGAAAAATGCTAGCCGAAACCAAGTTCAACAAGATTTTTCTCTTTTTAATCACAGGATCGATAACATGCACTGAACATCTCTAAGATATAATATACATACAACATTTCCCATTTTCATCTGATTACTGAATTTTAAAATTTAATTAATCATTTATGCTTAACATGCTCTTTAGAATTTATTTATTTTAAAGATTTTACTCATTTATTTTTAGGGAAAGGAGAAGGGAGAGAGAAAGAGGGAGAGAAACGTCAGTGTGTGGTTGCCTCTTGTGTGCTCCCTGCTGGGGACCTGGCCCGAAACCCAAATGTATGTCCTGACTGGGAATCGAAGTGGCGACCCTTTGGTTCACAGGCCAGCACTCAATCCACTAAGCCATGCCAACCAGGGCACTCTTTAGAATTTAAATGTGTTTTGCTAAACACTTTGGCAGATGTAACCTAGAGAGAAGTCTCCTCTCATGCATAGGGGGACATATAGGCATTGTACCAAACCCCTGGTAACATATTTCTCCCTCGTCCTTTCCCATAACTGCTGTCCCCTCTGATCCTCCTATTCTAGTAAATACTTACTGTGTTCCTGTCCTTATAAGTGTGCTAATTATAACAATAGCCAGCGACTGTTGTGTGTGTGCCAGGGATGACTCTAACTTTCAGAGCAACAGCTCACTAATCACAACAACACAATCCTTGGAGCAGGTAGCCCATTTTATGGCAGTGGAAGCCAGATCCCAATTAATTAGGTAGGTGGCAGGCTCTGGATTTGAACCTGGGTGGCCCGGCTCCCCTCTGATCCTCAATGCTATGCTGTCACGGAACTGATTTGCCAACTAATTTTTAGAAAACAACTTTTTGGTAAGTTGGGAACTACTTGTAATTTATGAACTCTTCGGGTTGCTAAACAAAGAAGCAAAGAAGAACAGATTAATGTACCAATTTGACATTTGCTTAACTTCATGCATGTGTTTGGCAGAGTCAATTTTTCCGAAAGATTTCTTCACCTTTTAGAAATACAGAATCTGTCATTTTGGGGTTGGGGCCGTGAAAGGAGTCATGCGCTTCATTCGAGGATGCACTACTCATTTTAAAGGGCACGCTGCTCTTGAGTTTTCCTTTTCTTTCTTTCTTCTTTCTTTTTTAATGCCATAGCTGCAGGCCTTATACTACTTAAGCATACAGACCCACCCAATATGCTGCAAATAATTCAACTACAAAACCACATCATGGTTCTGGTGTTCATTACCACTCCTTTCTACTAGGCAGCTATGCAGTGACTGTCCAGTAACCTGCAGCGCCATCTGGTTTGGGCAGGATCTCCATCCTGCCTCTGTTCATGGTCCTGCTCTTCGTTACTCCCTGGTTCTTCATCATCCCCCGACCTTTCCCTTTGTCCACTGCTGGTCCGTGTTCCCTGAGGAGGTTGCTTTTCTACAGTAGAGCCGATGGGGTTTTTGCAGAAAATGGTCTTTCTGTCTGGAGTTGCTCACAAGTTTGACCCCTCTCTCCTTTTTACTGGCGGCATAATTCTGCTAAACTATTTTCTAGTTCTTCTATAATACCCAAGAGCCAGTCTTTCTGATAGGCTTGTTTGTCCAATAAATGTAGAAGTAAACTAAAACACGAGAACTTGTTGATTGCTGGAGGCAGAGCACCGCTGCAGCTGGACGACCGTCTGAGGACAACGCACACAGTGTCCTCAAATTCTAATGCTGGTCTTGCGTTTTGCTCTTAATTGCGTAAAATCATCAAAGCTTTCGAAAACAAGAGAACCTAACATTAATTCAATATTAGTCTTTCTTCTCTACTTAAAAACTGTTTTCTTTCTTTTAGCAATCAAAGGTCTCAAATGGGTAGTTTATTTTTGCTCACACTCTCCACGTTCCTCACAAACCTTTGTTGTTGGGCACTATCCCAGCGAGCGAACTGAAATCCCTCTCCTGGAAGTCAACGAGGACTTCCTTAGCACCAGAAGTGCATCTCAGAGCTCACTTTCTCGGACATCTCTGTAACATTCGACGCCACCGATCAGCCACTCTGGAGGATGCGTGCTGTCCTCGGGTGCTGCTACTGCAGTTAATATGGTCTGTGAGCACGTCACCTCTTCGCCACTGACGTAATCACTTAACGAAGATCCTCAACTATTTTCCCACACACACGGCTGAAAATTCATCTCTGTCTTATGTACACTCTATGGCTTTTTTTTTTTTTAAACGTTGACTCCTTTGGGCCCATTTTCTATCCTTTGGGATCAGGATCCTGGGTCTGCCACCCAATGAGTTGACTAGTCCTCACTTTGGGTCCCTTGCAAGTATGGCATCAATTTTCTTACTAAATTCATTGAGGAAAAAAATTGTCCTGCTTTTGAAAAGCTGGGACGAAACTGGACAGCACATGATCCAGACTGCTTTCTGGGGCCGGCTTTGATCTGTTGCTCAGGACCATTCAGGCATCGACAGCAATGTCTTCGCTTTTTGGTCCAGAAGGGTCTCTTTAAATTTTTGTCCAATGTCTTCTAAAAGTACACACGTGCACAGGAAATTAACTAACCTAATAACCCCAGGAAAATAGGTGAGTTAGTTTCGGTAGGACTTGTTCCATGCAAACTGATCGTGATTCCCACTCAACACTGTCCCCTTTCCAAATGCTTACCACCTGCAATTTTGATATTTTGTACAGAGTGTAGTTGAGGGCGATTGGCATATTTCTCATTCATCATTTGCAATATCTACTTCTTGCCCTTTTTGGGAGGTCAGGAATGTGTTTGCCCACGATCCGTCTTTTAATGTTTCTCCTGCTCGCCGGGCTTCCTCCGAGAGGACCGATAGCAGACTCAGCAGTCTCAAGGCACTTTTGGAGTTAAACTTGGGAATTGCATGTACAAGTCACATTTCAGAGGCCTTACGAGGTTGTTATGAAGTGCTCTCTTCTTCCTTTTCCAGAAAAATTCCACTCTCCTTTACAAAGACGAAAGGACACGAGGGTTTGAGGACGTTGGCTTTCTCTCTGCTCCTTTTCATTGTGGCAACCTCTGCCAGAGTCCCAAGACGTGTACCATTTACGATCTCCGTTTTCTCTAAGTGCCGGTTAGAGAGCCCAGTTGATTGCTCTATTTTTCCGCAATCTTGAGCTCACGTTGTGCTGTTGCTGTCTTTGGCACCCTTCTTCTTCCTCTGTGCCACTTTTTAATATTTTTCTTGGTAATGAATCCTTTTGTCATCTTTTTTTCACTTCCTTTCAAAGTTTGAGATCCCAGCCATGCCGCGCATTGCCTTTCTTGCATAAAGTGAACCCACAAGCGTCAGCTAAGATTTTCCAGGTCCCTTTTTAAAAAAATTAGAGCAAGAATCTAAAACTATCTTCAATCCAAACTAAATGTAAAATCCTTTCCAATTTTTATCATTTTTCTCCAATCTTCTGTGTTTAATTTGAGGCTAATTTTTGAACTTCTGTTCGATCAGTCGATATCGTATTTACTTAAGCTGTGTAATTAATGTTGTGTAACTGCAACTTAAACTGGCGTGTTTCTATAATATTTGGGAGCAAAGTCCGATCGCCTCTTGGGAAGCACCCCACTCAGCGGGCAGGAACAGAAGCTCGTGGCTGTCTCGGACTGGCCTCAGCCCTGAGCATTCGGTGGGCAGGGGGCAGGAGTCGGATGTTTTACAGAAGGGACGGAGGGCTCCAGTCAGTGGGATGAGTCAGATAAATGGAGGTCGGCGAGGAAAGCGGCTGCTGGAGAGAAAGATGCTCTCTTGCCCATCTGATGAAATTGCGAAACGGTAGCCAATTCTGGCTGCCCCTTCTGAGTAGAAGCACTAGCTCTACTCTACACCTGTGACCCCTTATTTTCCCTAAAGCCTACATCTCCGGGAGTGTGAGCCTTTCGAAGGTAGAGGGGGTCCTTGGGAAGTGAGTAGGGGGACTGCATTAAAATTTGCTTCTAGTGTGCTAAATGAGAGGGAGGAGGAAGGGAGCAGAGTTTGGGCTGATACGGAGAACCAACCGAAAACAGCCGCCCTGGGATGTCGCTGCAGGGAAACTGCTGTCTGTGAACCCGCGGGCGCGGGTGGCAGAGAGGCCAGTGGGAGTGGGAATTAGAGACCAAGCTAATTCCCAATTTCTAAAAACTCAACACAACACCAGAACTCAACATACGCAATATGTACAACCTCATCTGCAGTGTTCGCATTTAATAAATCTCTGTTTTAGAACAATGGTAAAATGGGGCACGCTTAGGCTTTCCTTGGTGAAGATTACATCGTGATTGCTAGTAGGAATTATACCATTTCTTCACTAGATGGTGCTTGTGAGCCAATTAGAAAAAGGTGGAATTTATGCTTTATTTACTTACGGGGAAATGAGGGAAACTTGTGAATTAAGTAGAATGAGGCAATGAGAAATCAGAAAAATTTAAGACTGCCCTTCATAGTTGCTAGACTACTTGGAGAAAATTTCGTCTTCCTTTCCCGTAAAAATGTTAAACACTTGGAAGCAAAAATAATACTCATTAAGACCATTATAATCGCCAAATTCCAAATGTTTGGTAGACTAACTGTCCAGCCCAGTGAATTAAAAAAATCTCTTTCCTCTCCTTAAAATACAACCTCAACATTTGGTTGAAGCAAAACCGTTGTCTATGCTGAGAGCATCATTTCATTTCCTAATGTTATTTGGTGAAGTGGGTGGTTATATAGATGTTAAAGGGTGCCTGAGAGGCAATATTCCTTCACTTTTTTGGAGAGGAGTTAAAGTGTGGAAATTCTAAGGGAAGGCCCTGGGTTCGCACAGCTGGAGTTTAATCCCCAGACCTGCCACTTACTGGCTCCGTTATCTTGATACATCATGTCTTTCACCTCCCTGTCTCTTATCTTGCCAAAGGTGGGTGCCATAGCTTCCCTTTCATAAGATCGTTGTGACAATACAGTAAGAGAATTAAAACAGTGCCTGGCACATAGTAAACCCTCAAAAAGAAAGTTAGCTTTCCTGCCATTTCTGCATTCATAGCCCACAGAACAATCACAGGAAATACCAATTTAATTAAATTCATGCTTTGCTCCTTTCTTTCATGGTATTGCTTCCCTGCCTCTATCCACGAAACTGACCTCTATTTTCCCAAGCATTTCTTGGGGCAGCAACCTGTCCCTTAGAGTCCAGTGGAGGCGTCGTGGTCCAGTGTGTGGTGTTGGGGAGAGTAGCTTCGCTTCTTCTGGGTTTCGTTTTCTCCTGATAGGCCCTGAGAGGAGCGTCGCACTGACTGGTACTGACTTCTCCCCAGGGGAACCTGAGTTGCCGACACAAACCGACAGGTGCCACGTGGTTGCCCAGTATCACAGCAAAGAAAGAAAACTGTATGAGGAAGAAATCATTCAAAAGAAACTCGTTTTCTTCCCCGAACGGTGGCGATATGGGCGTGACGAAGACACAGGATGAATGTTCGTGTGGATCTATCAAAACTGAAATAGGGCTGTGTCCGTGTGCAGGGAGAATCACAAGTTCACGAGCTGCAGTTCTGGTTTGCTGTCGGTCTTGAGTGCACGTGGGCCCATGTGCCCCAGTGCACGGTTCTCAGCACGGGACACGGCGGATGGGAGCTGTGTCCTCTGCTCTTCAGTGCAGGGGGTGATGGGAAAATGAGCTAAGTGATTTCTTGGATGGACGCCAACAGGCAGGAGGGAGCAGATATTTAGCAAAGGGTTACTCCGTGTTGCTGAATGTGGTGGTAGGAGTTCTACCGGAAACATCACATTTAATCTTCAGTCCAGCTCCATCGAAGAGCCGTTACGACCACCCGCCTTGTAGCACCGAGGAGGATTACTCAGCAGGCTCCACAGGCAGCGAACGGTGGAGCTAGTTAGTATTCGGATGCAGTGCTGGCTGACTCCAGAGCCTCGGCCTCCATCCCTTGCCCCGAGATGTCAGTTCAAACAGAGACATCATTTGAGTTGATTCTGGAGTTACAGGCAACACCCCTGATGACATGTCTCCTAATTGGTCTTTCCTGCAGAGACAGTAACTTGTCAGCATAGGGCATTATCCTTTATTGGTTTCTCTGATGCCTGTGTAGTCCAAGACTCAAACTGTCCTTCCTAATTTGAAGACGACACCGCTGCGTGCGAGGCTGTGGCTGGGGAAAACCAGCATCTGACAAGCCGTCTTTCCACATCGTGTATACATGCAGATTGCTTTTGGGTTTGTGGCTCGAGCCTCTGTTGGCAGAGCCTTGCTTCTGTGTTACGTTCTGCCACAGTGTGGTTAGCTGAAGCCAACCCCGTACTCACCAGGGCACCCTCTCTTCTGGTCCCCGGCCATTCTTAGGCTATGGGTGGAAGGGTCACCAGAAGTCTTTTGGTCTCTCAGGTTCTATGTGCAAGACCTGTTCAGACAGTGTGCTGTGGTCCTTTTTAAATACGTGTCTGGTCCACTTGACCTGAGTTGTGGTAATTCACTATTTCAAGGCTAGTGAGTGAACTTTCAGCCATAGTCACTGGATCCTGCTGCTTGCTGCTCTCAGGCCTGTGATGCTTGTGCTCGGGACAGGAGCAGGTGCCTGTGTGTTAGAGTTACGAGGAGGCTCGGTGCGTCTCCTTGTTGTGCAAAGTTCCTTGTGGTCAGGGGCCTGACCGCTCTTCCAGGCCCGCTGGTCTGTGATTCTTATCCAGGCACCTGTGACCGGTTGTCCCTGCAGAAAGACAGCTGGGCCTGGGATTGGGGGTGCGCTTGATGACAGCGGGTCGCGATGGCCTGACGTTCACCATCCCAGAAAGCAGCTGCAGTAGAGACGCCACCTTGGCCTGGCAGCATCCGCCTTCCGCCTCTCCTCCCTTTCTGGAGAACGTTTTTTGACTGCATGCTGTCAGCTAGGCATTAGGCTGAGCCAGGGTTTCTCTACCTCAGCACTTTTAGTATTCGGGTCCAAATAGCCTTCGAGGTCGGGGCTGTCCTGCACGTCGTAGGCTACGCAGCAGCCTCCCTGACCTTTGCCTGCTGAATGCCATTGCAACCTCTTCCCCCACCGCTTGAGTCCTGACAATCAACATCTCCAGACATTCCTAAATGTCCCTGGGGGGCAAATGACCCACAGTGGAGAGCCACTGGCCAGGGATACTATCTGATTCGACCCTCAGAAATAACTCTGTGAAACAGGTAGAATCGTTTATTGTATTATTCCCCATTTTATAGGCAGGGAGGTGAAGGCTTATAATGTTAAGTAATTTGCCCAGCGTCATACAAAGAACACTATTTGAAGCTGAGGTAGTAGCACAAACGTACCTCCAAATTCTGATGTCTTCTACCTCTATGCCATGCTGATCACCACTGTGCGAATTTTGGATTCTGTTACTTTTGCAGGGGCTGTGTCCTCTCAGGATGCACTGTTTAAATTGAAATCATCTCTTCCTTGACTGCATGTAAGTAGTTTCAATCTCTGAATATATTTTATTTCTTCATACTTCTATGCCCTTGCACTGCTGCTCCTTCTACCTGGTTACACTTGGCTTACCCTCTCCACTTAGAGAGGGCAAATCACTCTTTGTAGCCTGAGCCCTCCTGTCCCCTCTCCTCTGACATTGGACCCATCACTGCTCACAGATGGGCCTGCTCCTGCTCTGACAGGGCCATAGTATCACACACTTACAAGGAGAACACAGGTGACAGTAAATGTCCTGCTAAAAATATGAAAAGGAAAGGAGCAAGATTGTATTCTGAGAGTTAAAATGCATCATAAATACACCCCATATCAGATTAGAGATTTACAAAGTTACTTTGAAGAAATGAAATTGTTTCCTGGTATACAAGCTTTGGATATTTCTTGATAAAAGTATTACCATATTCAAAGAAAAAAATTGTTCATTAGAAAAGGGCTTGGAGGTGTAGAAATAAAGTCAGAAACAACCGTTGATGAGATTCATTCCTGCACTGTCCAGGCATAAAGTGGGTCTTATCTGGCCCATGGAAGCTTCCAGTTAGTCTGTTGGTTATGTCCACTGTGAATGTGAGGACATCAGGGTAGAAGAGCCACTACTGTTAAGGGTTCAACCAGCCACTAAAGCATCGTTTCCCAAAGGATGGAGCACACACCACAGGGCTGAAACAAGAAGATTCAGGTGATACACACGCATCACTAAATCACGCAGACACAAATGGCGAGAATGTAAGCTACCTACAGTTTTCCACAAGACCTTCGGATACATCAAGCAGGATACATTTTGGAGCTAAGATGTCTTTAATGCCTAATGCTCACTAGACTCCCTGTTAAGCATAGACTTGAGATCACCTAGGAGTGACTATAGAGAGGTCTTATCACTCCAACATTTAAAGTTTTGGAACATCAAGGAAAATTCAGCAAAGGAGACTAAGTAAGAGCAGCACCTGGAGTAGAAAAAGAACCACGAGGAAGTGATGTTTCATCAGCAAGGCAAGGAATGGATTCAAGAAGAAGAAACTAATGCTGCTGATGGAGGAGGGAGTGAAATTAGGGCCACACAAGAGGGCAGGGGCAGCAGCAGACGCGTGACCTTGATCACATGAGAGCAGGTGAAACCAGGCGCACTTGGATGAGCTGGTCCCTGATGGACATGTGGTCAGTCCACCCTTTCTAATGGGCAGGAAGGTGGGGTATATCGGGTAGTAGGTGGGATGGGGAAGTGTGGGAGTTACACTTCTGACAGCTTCCGTCTGCTCAGTGCAAGTAGAACTAAAGCCTGGAGCCAATAGGGAAGAGGCAGAGGAGATGTTTGCTACCGGAACAGAGAAGTGTAGAAAGTATAGTTCTAGGACAGCAGGACAGGGAAGGTGTGAGGGAAAGGAGGATTGACAGGCAGCACCAAGAGCCCTGTTTTTAGAATATTGTTAAAATATATTTTATTGATTTTACTATTACAGTTGTCCCAATTTTCCCCCTTAACTCCCCTCTGCCTGGTATCACTATTTCCTCCAGCAATCCCCCCGCCCTTAGCTCATGTCCATGGGCCATGCATTTACATCCTGTGGCTTCTCCATTCCTATACTGTTCTTAACATCCCCCCAGCTATTTTGTACCTAGCGATTTGTGCTTCTTGATCTCTGCACCTTCCTCCCCCCAATGAAGCTGATAACCCTTCAAACGATCTCCATATCTATGATTTTGGTCCTGTTCTGGTTGTTTGCTTACTTTGTTTTTTAGGTTCAGTTTTTGACAGTTGTGCACTTTTTTTTGCCATTTTAATGTTCATAGTTTTTATCTTGTGTTTCTTATATAGTTCCCTTTAACATTTCATGTAATAATGGCTTGGTGATGATGAACTCCTTTAGTTTTACCTTGTCTGGGAAGAACTTTATCTACCCTTCTGTTCTAAATAATAGTTTTGCTGGATAGAGTAGTCTAGGTTGTAGGTCCTTGCTCTTCATCACTTTGGATACTCATTGCCAGTCCCTTTTAGCCTGCAAAGTATCTTTTGAGAGATCAGCTTACAGTCTTATGGGAACTCCTTTGTAGGTAACTCTCTGCTTTTCTCTTGCTGCTTTTAAGATTCTCTCTTTATCCTTAACCTTTGGCATTTTAATTATGCTGTGGCTTGGTGCGTTCTTCTTTGGGTCCAACTTGTCTGGGACTCTCTGTGCTTTCTGGACTTGTATGTCTATTTCCGCCATCAAATTAGAAAAGTTTTCTGTCATTATTTTTTCAAGTAAGTTTTCAATTTCTTGGTCTTTCACTTCTCTTTCTAGCACCCCTACAGTCTGGATGTTGGTACATTTGGAGATGTCCCAGAGACTCCTTATACTATCCTTGTTTTGTTTTGTTTTTTAGAGAGAAGGGGAGGGAGGGAGGAAGAAAGGAAGAGAAACATCAATGTGTGGTTGCCTACTGGGGACCTGGCCCACAACCCAGGCATGTGCCCTGACTGGGAATTGAACCTGTGACCCTTTGGTTCTCAGGCTGGCACTCAATCTACTGAATCACACCAGCCAGGGCTATCCTTATTATTTTTTTTTAATTCTTTTTTCTTCTTGCTGTTTTGATTGAATGATTTTTCTTCCTTATGCTCTCAATAATTGATTTGAATCTTGGCTTCATCCCATCCACTCTTGGTTCCCTGTAGACTTTTCTTTATTTCACTTTACACAACCTTCATTTCCGCCTGGGTCATTTTTATGCTGTTGCAGTACCCAGTGATATCTCTGAGCATCCTGATCACCAGCATTTTAAACTCTGCCTCTTATAGATTTCTTATGATAAGATTATAAGCAAATTTAATTTCCATTTCGTTTAGTTCTTTTCCTGTAGTTTTGTTCTATCCTTTCATTTGGGCCATATTTCTTTGTCTCTTCAATTTGTCAGCCTTTCCTGTGTATTAGGCAGAGCTGTTGTGACTCTCTGTCTTCGTAGCATGACCTATTGTAGAGAAGGCACCCATTTGGATAAACATGGCTTCTTTAAATTCTTGATTGTTGGATTTGCATACAGCTTGATTTTCTGATGAATCTGGGTAATGTTTATTTTGTAGTTTAGTTGTAATTTTTGCTGTAGTTGTGTGCAGAGGCAAAGCATGTTTACTTATGCCTCCATCTTGGCTGGAAGTCTCTTAATCTTTCTATGGCCAGCTGAGTGGTCCAGGCAGTGGCCCCTTGCCTAAGCCCCCAAGAGCCCTTTGTAGGTAAGTGTAGTGTAGTGAGTGTAGTGAGACCCATCGTGTGGTGGCCTGCTTTTCTCTAGTTACATTGAGTTTTTCGGGCTATACACACAATACACAGAGGATTAGATTTTAGTAGCATTAGGAATCTGTGAGAGGGGCAAGGGAGTTGACTTAGAAGTACATAAAACATGCTAGGTTATAAATATTGCTCATATAAAGTTCTCAGGGGCTTTGTATTAATAGATTATAATGTTTTTTAACTTAATATGTCAGTCTGTTGGTAAATGAATAATACTAAAATCTTCAGATTAGGTTAAAACACCAAACAAACAGAATCTAACAACTTTACTGATGATTTTATACTTTTGTATGATATTGATCAATTGATTCATTCCTCAAAGACTGATTGTTATGCATGTGCCAGGGCCTTGGTTCCAGCACTGGTGCACAGGTGAGTGAGACAGGATCTTTACTGGCTCAGAGTTGTATTTTTATTATTTGATAAATAATAAGAACTTATATAGTAATCACAAGACAGAATCCTAAATACTAACATGTGATAGGAATAACAAGAAGCGTTCTGGAATCTGACTTACTGAGCTCTTATTCGAATTCCTCCATGTGAGAAATCCAGAAAGTAATAAAACTTTTCTGAGCCTTGGTTTCCATATTACATAAGGGAGATAATAATAGTACCTTAATTCTAGGGTTGTTATTAGGATTAAGCTATTCGATGCACATTAGACACAATAGAGTTATTAGCCCATGATGAATACAAAGACTAGCTGTATTATTATTAATACCAATTTATACAGTCTTTTACAAATGTCAAAGATGGAGCAACTAACTGAAAGCATGTTTATGCTATTAGTTTGTTCCATAAATGGTAAGTTTGCAAAGCAATAGGTAAAAGCCTACCCAAATTGTCACACACTAGAAATAAACTTACTAATAAATTAGAGAAGTTACACTATAAAAAATGGACACCGTAGTTTTTGAATGACACGAAGAAAAGGTTACGTGCATTTCAGAGACAAGACAATGGCGGAGCACTCAGGGTGGGCATGGCCATAGGGTTTGTATGCTAGGGTGGGTAGGAATTAATGGGATGTGGCAATGGACCAATGGAAATTTCATGAGTGGCAGTAGGAAAGAGAACTGAGACTTCTGCTGACCAAGTATCCTCTGTACCCCAGGGACTCTGGGTAATGTAATTTGGCCTTCGCATGTCGAGTTAGAGATCCCTTCCTGTCACATCAGAGGAGACATGTATTCAGCATTGATAAATGATCCATAAAGTATTCATGTGTTGTGATGCATTTGAAATAGTCTTTAAAATGGTTTATTGAATTCCTTTATTTCTAATTCTGTAGCAAAGTGGTTTCAGAGCCTCCCACCTCAGATGGCTACAATGTTTTGTCCATCTAACTCACTTAACTGTGATACCTATTACTTATTTAGTCCTCGTTGTGTGGTTTACTAAGTGCTGTGTGTCAACCTTTTTTTAACCCTACACCAGCTTTGTTAAATAGGCAGTTTCGTATCCACTGGACAAAGAAGAAGGTGAAGCTTGGAGAATTTAAACAGCCTGTCCTGCAGCTGCACACCTGGGACCTGGGTAAGAGATGGAAGTAGGGTTTGAAGGCAGCTTGCCTGCCTCCAAATCTGCGTGCTTTCCATGACTACTTTTTCAGAAGTTCCATTTTTATCATTTAAAAGGGTATACAGTGTTCGTGCAGATGCTCTTTATGGAACCATTTTCTTCTTCTGATAGCACCAAATATTTCATGAAAGGGACTTACCGTGTGGCCTGGGGTTTATTTGACAGCGTTGTTTGCACACCAAGCCTGCTGGCCTGGCTCCATCAGAGGTCACGCTGTCATAGAACCCTGTCTGTGGCGGTCATTTCTGAGTTCTGCCGTGATGTGGTCCACAGAGAAAGCAGTGGTATCGGAAAGGGCTGTGAATCCAGTTGATGAATCTTGGGAATGTTTCATTTCTCATTTGGCTTTGCCATTTAGTAAGCTCATTTATGTTAGCGGCTGTGCCTTATGGCACCACCACGGGACTCTGTGGAAGTCCCTGATTTCCGGCATTATCAGGCTCCCCATATATGCGACTTTGCCCAGCAAGTGGTGTTAGAGATCTGAGGGCTCGGTGAGCTCATTTGTGCTGAGTCATGATTGTTCCCAGGCCCTTTTAGTGGTCAGAGATACCTGATAAATATTTGTTTTTCAGCTAGAAAACTGAATCATGAATATATTCTGATACTTTATATTCAACTGTAGGATTATAGTTTTTTTAAAAAAAGGTTTTATTTATTTATCTTTAGAGGAGAAGGGAAGGAAAGTGGGAGAGAAACATCAATGTAAGGTTGCCTCTTGTATATCCCTTGCTGGGAACTGGCCTGCAACCCAGGCATGTGCCCTGACTGGGAATTGAACCGCGATCCTTTGGTTTGCAAGCCTGTACTCAATCCACTGAGCTACACCAGCCAGGGCAAGATTATAGGGTTTTAATTTAATTACTGTAATTTTGCAGGTATATCTCTTAGTCTGAATCTTGATTCCTAATGATGTTAACATAGTATTTATTTACCCCATATAAAATTGGAGTTACATATTACATATATTATTGGAGTTATGTATAATATTGGAGTTATACATAGTATTGGAGTTATATATAATAGTTTTAAAATAACTGTGATATTATCACTACCAACAGTAAGACATTTAAAATTAGTTGAAGATTTTTTTTGTAGTACTTTGTTTCCTTAGGATACATTCCACTATTAATGCGTAGTACAAATAATGTATTTTAAAATATTTGAAATAATTCTTCTCTATATGGTTATGTCATCAACTTTATATTTGGTGAGGCTTATTTATTTTAAAATTTGGGGGATTGCTTCTAAAACAAATTTTGTTTCTTGGCTATGTGAAACCTTAACATGTCCAAAATTAAAACCCTAAAATGAGGTATATTCAGGTAAGTCTGGTTTCCATCCCGATATCCTTCCCCTGCCCCCCCTGTAGGTAACTGTTTTTTTTTTAGTGTTTAGTTTATTATTCTGTTCTTTTAAAAATGTAAATGCATACAAATATGCATTTGTATTTCCTCCTTGTCTGGATAAGAGGTAGCATACTTTAAATGCTTTTCTGAACCTTGCTTTTTCCATTCAGTACATTTTGGAGTTTCCCCGTAGCCTTGTAAAGTGATTTTTTTCCAGTCAACTTCGAGATTTTATTCAATATTAGAAGTGCTAAATGATGTGCTGTAGTTTTGATGGACATTTCTCTTATTCTGGGAGGACTCTCTGGGCACGTTTACGGCTTCCGCCACCGGAGGGTAGTTCTGGAGGCTGGCCTCTCAGGTAGATTGGAGATGCTACTAAGCCTCCTACGATTGAGAGGCCAGCATCCTGCCTTCCACCCCCAGGATTACTCCCGGAGTATGTCCACAGCGCCGAGGTCGAAAAACCCGAGGGTAAACACACCCGTGGATCATTTCTCACATAGAGTTTTGTTTCTTGTTTTTTCCATATTGTCAGAAACTCTTTGTGGGGTTTGTCATCACCGTGCACAAAAATCGGTACTCCTTGCGTAAGACCTCAAACGGAAGGGCACGCTCAGCAGATCGTCCATGCCCCCTGCCCCC
>PVKM010031157.1:0-16938 GCA_004027735.1 Carollia perspicillata | reverse complement strand
ATGGTGTTCTGGGTGTCAACCCAGGCATAAGCCTTCATTGGGAATTGAACTAGTGACCCTTTGGTTCACAAGCCAGCGCTCAATCTGCTGAACCACAGAAGCCAGGGTGATTTTTAAATTTTTTTATTAATATCATGATACTTTTTCTTCTGTTATTTATTTTTAACTGAATTTCTTTGTTAAAAAATAGTTTAAATCTAGGAGATCAACCTATGCCTTTTAGCAATTTGCACCAAAATGAAGCACAGAGCAAATATCCTTTTGCATTTCTGTAGCTTAATGCTTATTTTTGTATGCTAGAGGAATTAAGAATAAATTGTTACTTAATGAAGACTTTCGTGCAAACTCATAAAAGTAGAATCCAAAACAACCTGAAGAGCTCACCAAATTGACATCACGCTGCCCTCCCCACAGCTAATTATCTCTTCTTCCCTGCAAGAGAGTTCACATCCTTTGTGCGCTAGTGGAGGCATTCTCCAACAGCATGTATTCTTATCTTATTAAATAAAATAAAACATAAAAGGAAATGCTTGTTTAAGAAAAAATACATCTCTGTGGCTGCCAGGCTTTTTTAACGTGATCTCGCTGTTGGACAAAGATCTTTCTTAAAAACTAAGGACAAGAGACTTAAGCATGTTTGTGTTAATTCAGGTAGTTTCACATTTGCCATCAGGTTACTTCAGCTAGAAACAGTTATTCCAGAAAAATATATGAAGAATAAGGAAAATGCATGCACTTGTGCAGAGATGCATAAACTTAGAATCTCGAGATATAACCCAAAACCATTAAAACTGAATCGATACCAAGGGAAACTTTTCATGCAGGATAAAACATTAAACCAGAAACTGGCTTTATGGAATGTTTACTATCAAACTTCTTCCAATAAATGGTATAGCTTAGCATGTACTTTTCTGATATTCAGGAGCTGATGTTTTCAGTCTTTTGTTAAAAGAGACCTTTTATTTAAAATTAATTGAGCTGCACGAAATATCGATGCCATATTTAGGAACACACAGACACACAGGAAGAAAGCTATCTAAGTACTCCAGATTTTTCCAAACTCACAGGAAACAAATCCCTTAAATGATAATAATTATGATGAATATTATACCCAGAAACAAATGAACATAAGCGCTCCTTATTTGGGGAAATTATATGCTAGATTTTGCAAATTAAAACAAGCACACAGCCTGGCTGATGTAACTCGGTGGATTGAGCACGGGCCTGTCAACCAAAGTGTCGCCAGTTCAGTTCCCAGTCAGGGCACATGCCTGGGTTGCAGGCCATGTCCCCAGTAGGGGGTGTGCAAGAGGCAACCACACACTGATGTTTCACTCCCCTTCTTTCTCCTTCCCTTCCCCTCTCTCTAAAAATAAATAAAATCTTTAAAAAAAAAAGAAAAAGAAGCACACAAATAAGTAACTACTAATTATTCAAAAGGTATTATTTGTCCTTCATTGGATCCCATTTGACTTTACATTTGAAATTTTAAAATGAGAAATGGAACTTAGACACATTTCTCTTTCATTTCCATTATATCAGTGAATTTAGTAAAATACCTATAAAATCTATCAATAGGGCCTCATTAAAAAGTGCCTCATTAAAAAGGATTTGTAATCATTTAAGTACTTAAAAAGTCACACATAATAATGATAAACCTCCCATTTTTTTGATCACCTAGTATAAGGAGGCACCAGAACAGACATTTTTTCAGGTCACTTGTAATCCTTGCAAAAATTCAGCAGGTATTGTTATAGCCATTTTATAGATGGGAAAGCTAAAATAAACCGAAATGACTTACCCAAATCTTCTGAGTATTGTCTGACTTAAATCCTGTGTTCTTTTTATTATACAATGAAAACTGTAAAAGGGCGAATTACTCATTTCCTATTCCAATTTAGAGAATATTAAGTGGAAAATGGCTATAGCAGTTTACAGATATTTTGAGATCTGGCACTTCTCTGTCTGAAATGTCCATAAATTCCCTGTTCTTATTAGTGTCTCCTGTTAGATATCCTGTCATAGGTCTAGAACTTATCTTTGAACAATAAACACATCCTGCAAATTGCCCTGTCAGATGTGGCTCAGTTGGTTGGAGCTTCATCCCATAAACCAAAAGGTCACAAGTTCAGTACCCGGGTCAGGGCACACGACGCCTAGGTTGCAGGCATGCCTAGGTTGGGCCTTGGTCAGGGTGCACACATGAGAAACAACCAATAGATGTTGCTCTTTCACACTGATGTTTCTCCCTCTCTCTCCCTCCCTCCCCCTCTCTCTGAAGTCAATGAGCATGTCTTTGAGTGAGGATAAAAATACATACATTTTTAAATTGTGCAAATTAAGGTATTGGGTTGGCCAAAAAGTTCTTTTAGCTTTTTTTTCATACAATGGCTCCATTAGGGCTTCACTGTCTTTAACTTCATTTGGAAAAGTTTTGTTAGATTATACTATGACAGCTGTCGCATCAGCTTACATTAAAAAACACCTTATCGAAATGGGCAAATTTTTGTGTGGCCATTTTAGTATTGAAGATGGACGAAAATAAGAAACATATTTAGCATATTGTGCCTTAATATTTTAAGAAGGATAAAAACATAACTGAAGCACACACAAAAAAGATTTGTGCCGTGTATGGAGAAGGTGCTGTGACTGATTGAACGGGTCAAAGATGGTTTGCGAAGTTTCTTGGTACTATTGATATTTTGGCCAAATGATTCTTTGCTGTGGGGCTGTCTTGTGCATTGGAAGATGTTTGGCAACACCCCTGGCCTCTACCCCCTGGAAGCCAATAGCAAAAGATAGCCAAATCAATACAGTTATTGGTGAAAATAAAAAAGGTGTCTTTTATTTTACAGAAAAAAACTAAAAGGGCTTTTTGGTCAACCCAATGACAGGTAATATAAAGTAGCATTTACCATTTTATCCCCCTACCTGGGAGATAATTATATATGTCAGTGTCAACCATTACTTCTATTAATCAAAAACAAGAAGCATCTACTGTGTTTTATTTCAGATCATATCAAGAGTGCATGATACCCTTTACATTTCTTAGTATATAAATAAAATGTGAAGATGCTTATCTTGACTTGTTTCCATAGTGGTGAGTCTTCTTTTAATTGCCAAGGCAATGTGCACTAGCCTAAATAAATTGGATAATCACAAGAGCCATTTGTCAAGAAATAGGTTCAAGAAAGTCAGAATACAACAGTGTGGTGACTACTAGAGGGAAAGAGGGTGGGGGCAGGTAGAAGAGGGTAAAGGGGGGATAAATGGGGCTGAAAGAGGGCTTAGGGTGGTGAACACACAATACAATATACAGATGAGGCATTATAGAACTGTACACCTGAAACCTATATAATTTTATCAACCAACATCACTCCAGTACATTCAATAAAATTTTATAAAAAGGACAGTCAAAATAATCCAATATGAGATTATCTAGCTATAAATAGAGCCATGAATCTCAGAATGTGAATGTTTTTGTTTTAATGACCTGCTAGCAACATTTCTTTTTGTGATATAAATGTGAAGCCCCAATAAGAAAGTACCAGACAGTGTGCATACCCATGTAGGCAAGTTGCGTTTACATTAATGGTGAACATTTTTCCCCCAGAGTAACTAAACTTTTATTTTGAAGAATTTTCCCAGTTTTGAGGCTGAGTTGGCATGGATGAAAAGTCCACCAACAAATTTGTTATCTATTAAAAGACATTTACTATGAAATCAATAGTATCCTCTATTATAAAAATAAGTTAAGAAAAATAATTCCTCAGGTGAGTTGTAGTAAAAAAAAAATGTTAAAAAAAACCTGCATTGTCTCTCTTTCTTGAAAGATGTAAAAATTAAATAATGCATAATTCATTTTTTAAAAAAATTTTGGCACATAGATTTCCATTGTAACTGCCAAGGTAGTTGAGACCTGACATGATTAAGTAGTCTGGTAATTTACAGTTTAAAGTAGAGCAAATTTTCAAGTGCACTCAATAAAAGTGGAACGGACATGCATTGTTTCAGTCTGCCCAGTATTCTGTTTCTCCGTCACTGGGTAAAAGCAAGCATCCTGTCCTCATTTCTTTTGGAGAACTACTTCATATCAGATAGTCCTGGTGGGCTGCCACAGGTCCCCACACCCTGACCACAACTGCCAAAACAGTGTTGGAGCCCTGACCCAAGCCAGACAAATTAGAATCTTCTGTAGTTTTATAAGCAAAGATTGCTGGAAGCAAGAGCTCTCTCATGCCTCTGTGGACACCAGCTGAGATAATGTTAACCACTACCATCACCCTCTTGTCCTCTCCTGGAGAGAGCCATCTGCATCAGGAGGGAAACAGCCAATACTTAATGCGAACCAGAGCTGAGATGTGAGAGAGAGGCGAGGCGAGGGGACCTGCTAACACCATTGAAGTCTCAGGATGGAGTCACACTTCAAACTGGATTTCACTCTCTCTTCTCAGACAGAAAAGGAAAGAAATTCAGTTATTTTTCACTTTGACATTATTGTAAGTTGGATGTCTCCCATTTGCAGAGCCCCATTAAAAAATAAAAACTCCTTTCTGAATTCTGAATACTCAAGGTAAAATCTATAAAAATATATTTAGAGGATAGCAAATACTTTCTCTAATGTATATGTCCCTTGGTTGCATTTAATTTACTTTTCACAGAGTACTTTGCCTAGCTACAGCTTCAATCTTTAAATAAGGTCAAGAAACACTGTTGGCAAATGTCCTTAAATACATCACTGTTCTGTCTCCTTTGATTAAGCACTTGTAGATATTTGAAATGACATGGCAAGGTGATAGGCTATTGTTATTTTTACCCAGAGGTTAGCTCTAAGTACAGAAGTTAAAGTGACTTTTCCTTGTCAAAACAATTTTGGGCATCATGGAAGGTAGTGACTTAAAGGGGTAGAAAATTGTAACGTAAAGATTCAAGTTTTTCAAAGATGGGGGAAATATAGAATAGGGAAGGAGGAAGGGAGGATGAAATAGGTGAGAGGAAGAGGGGGAAAAGAGGAAAGAAGACAGAAGAGAAAAGGTGGAAAGAGAAGTTGCATGTAATGATGGTGTTCAGTTTCTCCTCTGACATTCTCGATCTCAAACCAAAGACATAATCTCAACCCATTTACTTAAGCCAGAAACTAAAGCACCATTTTTTAATTTTCCTTTACCTTCTCAGTGTCCTCACTTAATCAAGTACCAAATTCTATAGCTCTAACTTCAAAATATCTTTCCTACCTAGTCACTCACCTCTTTCACTGGCACTACCCTGACTCAGTCAGTACCGTGTCTTTCATGGACTGCTGAAAGAACCTCCTGGCTGGTCCCCCTGTCTCCTTTTTCAGGCCTACTAGCATCACCAATCCATTCCCCACTCTTAAACTAAGATGAGAATTAGAAAATGCAAATCTGAGCATGCATGTTTTACACCCTGCAATGGTGTATTGCCATTAAATCTATTCTTTATCTCCCTGCTTTCTGTCCTTCTTCAAGGGGTCAAGCTGGTGTTGCCTACTTCAGGAAATCTCTACAGTCTAATTGTGGTCTAGGTGTTTCTCTGATTTGCTAATCTTCTAAATAACTTACTATAGGCATCTGTTTACTTGTTCCTCAGGATACTATAAGCTGCAAAATGTTACAGCAATTGTTTTTATTTACCATTTTATTTCTAGTAGTTTATACAATTTCTAGTATAAATAGTGGATAATAAATATTTGTTAAGTGAATGAATGAATAAATAGTTTTTTTGTGTTCTTTTTGTCATTTAATACCTGTTGAAATGGACAACATCCACCCAAAGAATGGTTAACATTAAGCTGAAGCAAAATATTTTTATTTGTTTGAGCATTCTTGGTTATATGATGGTCCTACACACTAAATCAAAAAGCTGTACCATCATTTATGTGTCATTCAAGAAGAGTGTATTGATTTAGTACAATGGTCAGTGTTTGATATTAATCACTTTTATTTATGTAGTCAACTAGAGAAGAAATATCTTTGGAGAAAGATAAATAAAAATATAGTCCAGAATAACATTTGACAACTTTCTTTTCATACCCAAATTTAGAAATGTAAAGAATTGCTGGTGAGATATAGATACAGATACAGATATATATCTATATACCTATATATAGATTGTGTGTGTGTGTGTGTGTGTGTGTGTGTGTGTGTGTGTGTGTGTGTAGAGAGAGAGAGACAGAGACAGAGAGAGAGAAAGAGGAGAGAAAAATCAAGTAGAGAAAAGTTTCCAGAAAACCAAAAAGGTGCACCCATTGCCAGGTAATGGAAAAGCAAAAGCATCACAGAAATAGCACACAAGTAATCGTGGTGCTAATGTCCCACTGCAGAAAAAGAAAACAGAAGAAAAGTTGGCTGATCAGATATCTGGGTTTTAGTTTACACCTTTAATCTTCAATGTTATCTAGCAGGTAAAAAAGTTATATAATTGTAATCAATATTAGAGTTTTTATAACTCTATATCAAAAACCAAGAATTCCTTGCCTCTCTTTGATGGCTAAGGCCATTGAAAGTATGTGTTAGAGTCTCATCATTGTTCATAAAAAAAAACACATTTTTAACTATAAATATATATAGATAAGTCAAGTTTATAAATGATTTAAAACCAATGACAATAGAAACATGGAAAATGATCTTTTAACATTTAATGAGAAATAGAATAGATGTATTCATCTATTCAAAAACTTCATATGTAGAACACACCATTTATCCTACATGGAAAGAGAGTAGGGAAGAGAATGTTGAGGGAGGGAGGGAGGGAAAGAGAGAGAGAGAGAGAGAGAGAGAGAGAGAGAGAGAGAGAGAGAGATGGAGGGGCCACTTCCTGTCAAGAAAAAAGCTCTCAGTCTCCTAACACAAAGTGCCCTATGTCTTATCTATTAGCAAAGGTGGTGCAGTGCCCTGAAATTTTACCAGATTAACATTCCCCTTTCTTTGGTGGAAGACTGAAGGAGCAGAATGTGAGGAGATAACAGAGCTCCCACTAGGATGTCACTTTTAGTGTTCTCATTTTTATAATAAAATGATAAATTTTAAAATTGACTACTAATGAGTTCCACATTTCATGTACTATTTTTCTAAGCACAAGTACATTATAGTTCCGTCTTGGCTACAAGGAATGTATTAAATTCTGATTAACTTGGCATTGTTATATTCTTTTCATATGCTATGTTCTTTTACATTTGATTTGTTTAATTTGTGAGGTTAGAAATTTAAAATAAACTAAACCAGGAATCTCATACTTCCCCACTAATAGTAATTGTAGACAAGCTAGAACTAAAAAATATCTACTTTGGAGAGTTACTAAGAAATTATTTCTGAATATCATAAGTCCAAAAGGCACATCAAGGTTTTCTGGGACAATAAATGAGATTCTGCCACGGCTGCATGTCCCAGCTGGATGCATGGTAGTCTGGGCAGCAAATGCCAAGTACCCAATCATGTAACCATTCTGGAAGACATTATCTGTGATAAAGGAGCAGGTTCCTTGTATTTAAAATCTAAATTACCTCATGAATGAAGCCTTTGGTCCTTTCCAACCAGCTACCTTGAAAAAATGAGTTGGAAACAAGCAAGTTCAGGCAAATAATTCTGATTTTAGTTAATATTAGAAAAATCACCCTTTTTTATCTGCCTAGACCTTGTGATTGAACACAATAATCCTAAGGTCCTTAAACTTGATTCTGCTTTCTACTGAGATCAAACTAATTTGTTCCCATGTGTATTGTACCCATAAGACAACACAGTAATTCATCATGTTCAGCACCAATTTGATGATCTCCTACATGTTACATTCTCTAATTACTTGTGCTAAATAACTTTCAGAGACACAAATTCTAAAGGTCATTAATAAGTCTTCCACAAGCTATTTGTGTATCTGGACTACAACTATATCATTCAGTGATATCACACTTGGGTGGAAGAACATTGTCTTCACAGAACTAGCATTATATTGAAAAGCCAGATGTCCAGCAGAAGCAAGACAAAATAGCTATTATGAGTATTACTACAGCACAAAAGAGAACAAAATACCCATATTTCAGAGTTTAACATTGAAGACACCAAAATTAATTTTAAAAGATTGTGTTATTCTATTAATCTTCCATTTAATTACAATATGTAAGTCTCCTGAACTAGGTTCCAGACTGGATTGTGATCTCACTCAGTTTAACTTATAAACTTTCTCTTCCCCTATTCCTCCTCCTGAGCTGGCTAATTCATCTGTATAATAGTACATCAAAATAGTAAGTGGAACTCTTCCTGTTGCTGTGGAATTGATGACCAGGGCTTACAGGTGGGGACAAGAGGAACCAAGCTCTTTACCTTTTACAAGGAAAGTTAGACATGAACTACTCTGCCAATGTACATACCCTCCACACACACTCACACACACATTCTGAAAAAGCAGATTTGGGAAGGGAAAAAAAGAAAGAATTTTCAGAGCTATGAGTCCACAATCTTCCAGGATATATAGTGGGTTTTCCTTTTACCCTCAAAGCTAAGGGAAGGGTCAAGACCTAGGAAATCTCTCACAGAGACTAGGAACTCCCTCAATAAGGTGGCCCTTGCATCTCATCCTTCTGTGCAATTTTTAATAAAGCAGTGAATTTCTGGTCTGTGTCCTGTACCTTCTACTAGTTTCCAGATTTGAACCAACCTGTTGGCATCTCATTCAGAAGAGCAAGCTGTTGGGCAAGGAGCCCAGCATCAAACGGCTGGGCAGGAAGGTTGAAACGGCTCCTGGGACAGTGAGCTGTGTGAGACGTCTTGAGTACATGCACTTGGGAACGCCCCACGTCTCCGACCACTGCTGCCACTCCAGTCAATGCCCCAGGGAAGAGCTCCCTTCCGTATTCCGGAGTGTGTCAGCATTTGTGTTTCCTCAGATGCCCTCAGGGTGCTGACCGCCACTCAGTGGCATCCAGAGGAAGAGCAGCAGCCGAGAGACAATTCGTGTTACATCAGAAATGTGCTGGACACAGTCAATGGTCAGAAATAATATTATTATTTGACCTTTGGGATTCCTTACAGTTCTTCCGATTGACTCAGAAAGTATTTGTGTGTAAGGTAACATTAAATATAATTAATGGATGATGAGATAAGTAAAAACTTAAAAGATATGACGTATAGTGAGATCCATAAGTGACAACTCCCAAATCATGGGATTTCCTATTTTTGCTTGAGATTCAGAAGAATATATGCATATGTTGTCACCACATGACATAGGTCACTTCATATAAAATATTAATGCAATTAGTTAAATATAAATCAATCAGAGCACTTAAGATTACTGTCCTTGAGTGTTACTCACCGCCAAGACATATGGATATTCAGGGAAAGTAATATGGTTTTTCTCCTAGACCTAATTAGATATGTTCAATAAACATGCAGCAGAACTTCAGTCAAATCAAATTAGTAGGAAGAATAGCTAATTTCACTAAAAAATGTAGTAGAAAAACTTATAATTCACTTAAAACTTTTAAAGAGGTAGGTGTTTAAGAAAATATATCTTTTTAGGTCATAAAGTAATTGTCTTATATAGTTTTGCAAATGAAAATGAATAAAAATACATTTTATATCACCTAACCCACTTTCTCCAATTGCTTTGATATATACTTAGGTAGTATAGTTTAAATTTCCTTAAGTAACTAAGATAAACTTTTAAAATATTTAAGAACTAGAACAGTAGGCATATTTTCATGCCACGTATTTTAACAATCTCATCAATTTAAATATATTATAAACAAGCACTCTCCTTATTAATTATCTCAGGAGTATATGATAATGTAATCATCTTTTAATTAAAGTCTGGTCTCATTTTGCTTCTCTAGTCTTCTGAGTATTATGCTACTAACTGTTAGCTCAAAGCATTGTCAATCAATTAGTCTTCATCTCACAGCGACACAACGCCAAACAGAGCTGGATCCACTGTTTATCCTGCTCAAAAATGAAGAGTAGGACTCACTGTAGCACCACTGTATTGTAGAAGGTGCTGATTGTTGGAGAGAGCAGACACACAAGGTTTTCTTATCTGAAAGAAGTTGAAATTGACAATGGAGGTTTAAACTCTAGCGCTTGAATCCTCACCAGGGAGGTCCATGGTTATTGATTATAGCAATTGAACAAGGCTCACATTAGACCTTTGGGAATGCCCTTCCCCCATTCAAGTCCAGTCCTACATTTTTAAGCCTCTAGTACTTTTGCATGGAGGCCAGTCCAGATGTCTTGCAGGGACTGCTTCATCTGAGCCAGGTGCAATCCCTAAATCTTAACACTCAAGGATGCGGTACAGTGATTCAGCATGAACCTGTCTTGATCTATCTACTCACCCTTCCCAGGACACTTCCTAGGCCCCGCACTTTCCTGAACTTAGAGTTTCAGAGTGAGAATCAGGGTGAGTGTCTCTGGGACACACAGTAATAGATTCTTAAACCCGCAATGAAGCTTATAAGTTTCCAAAAAATATTAATAATATTTCCCTGAGAGTTTCTGTATACATTCTTCATGTGCTAGCTTTCTATTCGGCTGGGAGAACCTACAGGATACACTGATTTTCTCAGACCAATGTGATCATCATTTCTTCTTCATTCATAGTTAGTAGAGTTTTTAAAATAAACTGTTTACATTCTTTCAGAAGCATGGCAATTAAGAGGATCATTGTGCTTATGAAAATATGAATGACCCATATTCTGTTTCACTTTCTTAAAATGTCTAAATAGGCCAATTTATTATTGCCAAACTATGATGCAGGCAATTCAAACAAAATTATTTCTTACAGAACCATAAATAACATATGTGTGAAGGATTATTTGAAGAGTTAATATGAAGTTATTTCATTTTAATTGTCATTATTGAATTTTAATAATCTGAGACATCTTTCAAAGTAGATTCATATATATTTCAAAAAATTATATGTGTCAAACCACAGCATGGTGTTTTCTGCAAGTCTTTCATATCCATAAATGTGGTTGGGATTATTATTAAATTTTTCATCCAGCAGGACAAAAGGATTAAGCACATCCTATGCAGAAGTCACCTAAAATGTTATACATTTACTGTGATAATCATAGTCACAGTTTCAGAGTGATAAATGGGTCACACAAATTTTATCCACTAGCCTTTATTTTGATATCATTACTTGCCACAAAACTGGTGTAGCCATCATAAGTATTCTATATAATATTTTAATTTTATGTTTTATAAAGAAGAAATTCCATGGGCTTTAAAGAAATCCCATCCTATAGGTCCTGATGATCTGTCTTGTCACTGCCCAAAGATGTTGGTATAGGACTTTCCCTGTCACCACATCCATAATCCCATCATACAAATGCTGTGACACTATGAAAATGGCAGACAGGGAGCAGAAAAAACTCATAAGCTAATTCAAATAGTGAACGAATAAAAGCATGGGAGAAGATAGCTTAATGGAAATGTATTATTATTTGCACCTTTTCCCCTCACAAAGTCATATGTAGACCTGTGACATTCAGGTGATTAACACAAACTTTGATAATATTTGCCATATTCCTCTGAACCAAGGGAAAAGTTACATGCCTAAATATGTAACATGAAAGAGTAAAAATAGTATTACGCCTCACTAGAAAAAACAAAAATATAGAATCTCTTTCTTTTCAAAGTCTTCCTAAGTAATATTTGTCATTGAAATAAATTCTATGTAAGCATGTAAATTATGTATATGCATTTTGGGATGGGCTCAATACTGAATGAAGGGATTGGAGATTGGAGCTACATGTATGGAAAATTAAGACAACTCTCTGGAAGATTAATCTATAATACTTAAACTTATTCTGTCTATTTGATCTGGTATTAAAAGAGGATGTGTTCTAAATAATGAAAGAAACTTCCCCAGTCTAGCAAAGGAACTAGACATGCAAGTCCAGGAAGCTCAGAGTCCCAAAGAAGTTGGATCCAAGAAGAAACAAACTAAGACACATCATAATTAAGTTATCCAAGATTAAAGATAAGGAAAGAATCTTAAAAGCAGCAAGAGAAAAGGAAACAGTTACCTATAAAGCAGTTCCTATAAGACTATCAGCTGATTTCTCAAAAGAAACTTTACAGGCAAAAAGGGGCTGGAAAGAAGCATTCAAATCCATGAAAGGCAAGGACCTACATCCAAGATGACTCTATCCAGCAAAGCTTTCATTTAGAATGGAAGGGCAGATAAAGTGCTTCCCAGATGAGGTCAAATTAAAGGAGTTCATCATCACCAAGCCCTTATTATATCAAATGTTAAAGAGACATATCTAAGAAAAAGAAGAAGATCAAAAACTAAACAGTAAAGTGAGGGTAAACTCACAACTATCAACAACGGAACCTTAAAACAAAAACCTAAGCAAACAACTAGAGCAGGAACAGAATCAGAGAAATGGAGATCACAGGGAGGGTTATCAGTGGGGAGGGGGTGGGAGAGAAAGGGGGGAAGGTACAGGGATTAAGAAGCATAATAGGTAGGCACAAAATAGGCAGGGGGAGGTTAAGAATAGTATGGGAAATGGAGAAGCCAAAGAACTTACATGTACAACCCATGGACATGAAAAGGGAGGGGGGATGCTGGAAGGTAGAAGGATACAAGACAGAAGGGGATAAAAAGGAGAAAAATGGGACAACTGTAATAGCATAATCAATAAAATACACTTCCCAAATGTACTTTAAAAAAAATAAAAAACGAGAGAATGTGTTCTGTGACAATGACAAGCAGCACTGAAGTCTAAATATTGCCATTCTTAGTTTTTATTTATTCAGTCTTGGAACACTCTTAAAAAACATCAAGAACCTAATGAGACATAAAAATAAGAACAAGGAGTTTTTTTCTATTTCTTGATTAGAAGGGTAGATAATATTTTTTCTATCTATTGTAGGTTAATTATAAAAATGCATTATACTAAAATTATGTAATTTTATATTAACATAAAATTATTTCATTCTGAAAGTACTTGTGGTAAAGATTCAATCCACACAAGATAGCAATAAGATCATTTCTCCCTTCAAACCCTGTGTAACGCCAAGGGCAATCAAAGAGGTGTAAAAAGTGGAAAGCAGGAGGAGAACTAGTAAGGGGCTGCAAGATTAGAGAAACAATGTATCAATAGGTCATCTTATGACCTTCACCATCCAAAACAGGCTCTCCAAGCCTGGTGTGCCCCAGCTCTCAACTCAGCAGTAGAATATGGCCCAGGTGGGTTCATTCCTCTCCTGGATGGAACAGGAACCCAGCTGGGAACACCAAGCAAGCCTCACAGAACAAGTGCGGGGAGGATTTGCCAGGGGCTTTGCTGACCAGAGCAGCCAAAGGCCTGAGGATCCCCCACTGCACGAACCTGAAGATCTTCCACCCCAACCTAGAGACTCAGAGAGCCAGATAGCAATGGCACGAGGAATCCCACCACAACAAGTGGTCCAACCTGGGAAGTTCACCCATCCCCAGATGCAGGCCCCTGGCAGCCAGGCCTGGGAAAGGAACTCTCTTCTCCTCCTCAGGCAACACCAGTGAGGACCAGTGGGTGCCTCTGGGGACAGCAGATATAACAAGTAGATTTTTTTAAAAAAACATGAAGGCCCTGAAAATTAAACTACTGAACTACAGCCCACATAACTAGGCCAACACTCATATGCTGAGTCTGACAGGTTGACTGCCTGCTAAATAAAAGATTTAAATAGGACCCAGAGTCTCCTTTCAGACAACCCCTTCCTCGCTTCACCATTTAGCTGCTTTGATTGCCTCTACTCTCTAGAATGTTGTAGAGGGCCCCATAGAGAAGACCCATTCAAAGAAGGCAAATTATTCTGTACTGTCTCTGCACAGATTGGTGGGTGTGAGTCTCATGGAAGCTTCAGGGTGGGGGCACCGAGAGCAGCAGGAAAAAGGAGAACACAGCCCTCGTATGAGCCACAGCAAGGGAGGTGGTGTTTCCTATGGGGAGATCATTTTTCAAGTTGACTCTTTACCTTGCCAACTACTGAACTAGCACAGGACACATTTAATTTATCTAATTTTAGATCATTATAGTTCCTTACTTTAAATCAATGCATCTATTTTCATGGTTATACTATTTGTGCTACAAATCTAGAATCTATCTCCAATGCTCCCTCACAAAATTTAGTATTTCCCTATTTCTGAGATATTTCACACATAAAACCCATTCTAATGCAAATTCATTTTGTCTGCTGGAACCTGACTCACAAAACACTCACTAGAACAGCACTTAGTATGTAGGGAACCCATGATTTCCACAAAGCCATTACTTGCATCATCCAATAAAAAACTAAAAAGATTTTTATAAAATCTCACAATATTTCACTGGGTGAATGGATTTAATTTGAAACTTTATCGCATCAAACCTAACAGGAAATTTTTTAATGGGTCATGACATTTAATATTTGGTGATTAATTCATTCATCAAAGTGTAGGGTAAACCATTCACATCTGTAAAATAGTGAGTCATACACTGCCACTTACTAAGAAGGAGTATACATTACCTTGAATTCTAAAGGCTCAGCTTTGTCTTCAAAACACTTTATCCCTTCTGTTCTTATCTTAACAAATTACCACATTTCCACCAAAGTGGAAAAACTTATCACGCACTTGGTACTAAGATTACTGTAAAAACTTAACCTCATGTAAATAAACAAGCATCTGATGCACTGAGCACTTCACCAAATAGTGATCTGCATGAGAAGTAGATGCCTCCCTTTGTGTAATTTAATTTATTATGAAATGTGTCATAGAAGAATGCTTAGCAGAATAAAGAGCCTTCCAAATCCCTGAAAAGCTCACTGAACAGAAGCCAAGGCACTGCTTGCTCCATTGACTTCTTTCACATGGAATGTATGATTCATGTGCGACTTAGCCCTCTCATAACGTTATGGCTTCAAATTATAGCCTAAATGACTGCATTAACTCCACCACTTGTGTGTGTGTGTGTGTGTGTGTGTGTGTGTGTGTGTGTGTGTGTGTGTGTGTGTGCGTTGGGGGCAGGGGATAAAAGGCCAATACCAATAGCAATACCACCAACAGCAATACCACCCACGCAGTTATAAATATACAATGAAACATTAAAGTGGACTGTTGTTTGAGGTGACCACCTATGCTGCCAGAATTCTATCCACATTCATAAGGTAACATATGTGCAATTCACATTCATGAAGGTTTTTTGTCTGAAGGTGGAAAGGCAAATCCTGAAAAGGCATGTCTCCGTTTCCCATGGACTGACGGGTGAATCTTGTAGCCTGGACCTGTGCTCAAAAGGGCCTCAGCCACGGCCACAAATAAGCAGCATGCCTTTGAACTACTCTGAACTACAATCAGTTCATCTCACCAAATTCCTGGGCACCCTTATAAAATAAAAACCACATGATTTTCTTGTTTTTAAGGGTGTCCTGAATGGGTATATGATGTTGTCTTTATTCTCTACTCTGGTTAGGTCGATGGACAGTTTCTTCTCCTGAAATTGGACTGTGAGGATCTGGAACGGATCCTCTGGAACGTTCCTCCATGGAACAGAGGAAGCCATGGGGTTCCCCTCCTTTGCCAGGATGGAATGGCATGTGGATGCATGCTTGCTAAAATCCCAGACCTTGTGAACCAGCTGTGGGAGCTCAGGTCTTCAGGAAAACAGACCTCCATGCAAGTTTTCTCCATAGCTGTTCCACCCACAGTTTTTCTTCTCAACTGTATCTTATTCCAGAAACCTTTTTCTTTCACTACCTTTAAGGACAATAGATAAAGCTAAATTTCAGAAGTATGGGTTCATACCTCAGCTTCACTACTACTAGCTATCTGGGTGATTATGGGTAAGCTACTTTAATAGTTCTTGCTTCAATGTTCTATTTTGTAAAAAGGGAATGAAACAGAAATTACCTCATAGGTTTCCTCATAAGGAAATTATGAAAAGTCTTCATAATAATCAATATACTATAATTAATATTATTATTATTTTAATATTTTCTCAAATCTGACCAATACTTTAAATATTTTAATACAAATTAAGTAGAGAATCCTTGAAGGGAAGAGGCATGCAATTATAGATAATTTTCAGATAAAATTCTCCTAAAACATCTGACCATTTTGTATGTACCAAATGCTTTGAAAGTATTTAACTAAATAATTATTTTTTGTTAGTGGTGAGATTATTATCTAATAATTATACAAGAACTCTGCATTTTTTCTACCATGAAACCAAAAAATATTAGGCATACACTATGCTGTCTGAAATAGATCCTAAAAAATGAATTATTAAAACTTAATTCATGATACATATAAAAAAAAACTAATCACTAGAAAACAGCATGGCTTCATTAAAAACAAATAAGTTTGAAAAACAGAACAAATATTAGTATGAAGAAAACTGAAGTTCAAAATAAGTAAACGTGGGAAAGGACAGAGTACAGGAAATTGCTTTTTAAAGATTTTGGTCTTGTTTCCCAAATCAATACAACTCCTGAGCACCAAGAAACTTCATGAATTGCACTTTCCCTTGGCAGTCTCAGGTATGCACACAGCAGAGGGGTGGTGAAAAACATAAGATAAAAAAAAAGTATCAAACAGCTCACTCTGCATCCCATTATTACTTGATCCTGAAAGGAACATCATGGGGTAGGCATGATGACCCTAATTCTCGAGTTGAAGAAACCTAAATGAGTTATTTGCTCAAGGTCATAGAGCCACAGTTCGATTCAGGTATGTCTTTATCCAGAGCCTTTCTTTTTTCCTTGCCTCTTACGACATGATGCTGTTTATGTACCAGGTTGCCTGGGGAGATTCCAAAATGGATCACTTCGAAACGTTTCTTGGCATTTAGAATAGGATCTATTGGCCACTAGAAGTCAGTTTGTTGTCTCTAAAGAGAAGTGATGATTTCGATCAATTCTTTTTTGGTTTTCAAGGATTCTGGTGAGATAGAGC
>PVKM010031156.1:0-16944 GCA_004027735.1 Carollia perspicillata | reverse complement strand
TTCAGACAATGCTGAACTGCATTAAAGAAAAAAGTCTTCTGTGACCCCCCACCCCGGTCTCCCCAAACATGGGCACTTTTGAGACTTCGTTGGGTCCAGTCCTGGACTTTGTCATTGGCTTGTGTCCCCCCATCCCTCAACCCCTGCCTCCTTTGCCCTCACCCCCAACGTGCTGGTTTTCCCTTGTGTTCTGTCAAAACTGAATCTCCCTACGCATACTCTTCATACTGCCTTCCTTTTACAGCTGACTTCCAATTGCTACATTATCTCTTTAAGTCTCGATGTACAGATAAATGTGCTTCATTACCTTTTTAACGGTTGTACTCCATGGTATGGATGCATTTCAAGTTTATGTACTCATTTCTTGTATCAATAGACCCCAGGTTGTTTCCGATCCTTTGCCATTGTAACCATGGCTGCTGTGGAGATTGTCACCTACACCTGTCAACCTTTACACTAGACTCCCTGTGATACAGACACCTGGCAGTGGGACTTTCGAATTGAATAGTTTACCATTTAAATTTTAAGTCAGTATCTCCTAATTGTCCTCCAAAAAGGCTGTGCCAATTCACACTCCTCCCAAGATTGTCCAGTTATTGCTCCAATAATCTAGTTTTTGCTTAAACATGTATAAGAAAAGTAAACTTTAAAAACTCACCAATATGCCATCAAAATGATACATTCGTTTTAGAAAAGCATTCAAAATACGGAAAACTATAGATGTAATTAAATGACTTTCATGCCTTGATTTTGGTGGTTATCATCCTGTAGGGTGACAAAAATGCTCCCCAACTACTGCAGCCAACTTAATTATTAAATACTTGTGTAAGGATTGCACGTGTCCAGGTAGCCTTTGGAAGAATAACAGCCAAATCACAGCCTCCTTTTCCTCGGCTCTCCCAGGGCTGCCTTGTCCCTCCCACCAAGGCTGGGTCAGCACCTAAACGGGCTGCACCAGGGGAGTGGCAGGCGTCAGGCGATATAGTGAGGCACCGAGGGCTCCCACAGCACCTCCTGACACCTGACAGTCAGGTTCTTCCCACGTGTGTTTTCTCAGAGCAGGCACTCCCTCTCCCCACTACTATATCTGGGGACACTTGAACTCAAAGGAGGTCTGACTTACTGTTGCACAGCCGGTAAGTAACAGAGCATTGTGCACAGGTCTTCTGATCCCAAAGGTAGTGGAGTCAGACCCCTGGCAGGCTTTTTGCATGCAGCACGCCTTACGTGTTTCCTTTCTGAGCTGGGGGTGGAGAAAGGAAAGGGAAGTAACATTCCCGGATTTCCTGTGGCCACTTTTGTCCACAGCTCTCTCCGCAGAGTACTGACATTTATGATCATGTTTTAGAACATTTTCTTAGCATTTGGGAAGGGTCTGTGAATTCTTGATAAGGAGCCTTAACTGATCACATGTGGTTGAGCACTGCTGATCCAGAATGTATCTTTTTCTCCTTAGAAAGGACAGGTCTCTGGAGATGGTTAGCTTACCACCTGCTAACTGCGTGTGAAATTCTAAATCCTGTCTTCTCCAGAGGCCTCCTGTCTGTCTCTTTGACCTCATGTCTGACTTTGATAACAGGTTATCCTACATTGGCCAAAGCTCCTTAGCACTAACCTCACTTCTGAGCCTGACAACAGATTTGATGCCCAGACCACACATTCTCACAGGGTGCCTTCACTTCCTTAGACCCAGGCAGGGTGGTCTGGTCTGGTGAAAACAGGGATGTGGAGCCGGATCCCTTTTACTGGGAGCATGAACCTTGGCTGTTGACTTCACCTCTCTGAGACTCAGAGTCCCCCTTCCAGAAAACAGGTAATAAGGCTGCCTTGTAGGGGCATTCTGAGGAATGCATGAATTAACACCTGAAAGGTGCCTGAGATGTTCAGCACAGAACAGGTACTTTATAATGTACGTCCTCTCTCCTTTTCCTGCTATAGAGAGAAGCTTCTCCTCCGGGGATCCCCCGAACTTCTAGCTGCTGGCCGGGGGCCCTGGAGCCAGGGCAAGGCCACCTCGTGAGCCCTGAGACAACTCACACGCAACGTGCACTCTCAGGAGCTCAGTGTTTGAAGTGGGGCTCAGTGGACAGAGATGGTGTAATACATGCATAATGAGAAACAACCAAGAGAGGGAAGATTAATTAACTGACTTCCAGGTGGGGTAGGATGGAAGAAATCACCGAGTAAGTAGGGTGCTGAAGGTTGAGTAGGAGCTTGACAGAGAAATAGGACCACACATAATAGGCAACTTTCTCCACTAGTAATAAAGTTGCATCATTTTTATGTATATACTTTAACTTCTCTTGACTCTTACCAATACACCGATGCATTCAAATTCATCCCCTCTCTTTTCTCTCTCCTTGTATTCTGCCTCTCCTTCTATCTACCCTACTTTAAGGTACTCGACCACTAAAAATTTCTTAGGGAATTTCTTAATGCTTTAGTAAATTCTCAGAGTATGATGCTACTTTATTCTGCTAAGTTTTTCACAAAAGCTCGGGTGTAGCTAACTTTTTCCATCCCTTTTTTCTGCAGTATGAGTAAGTTCCTTGTTTTCTTGGCACTGGCAAACTACCGGCCATTTGATGGTCACTGAGTCACTCCTGTGTACCAGGGCCGTGTGTCATCCCGTTTAGTCTCCAGGACAACTTGGTAGAACAGGGACTGCTAATTCTTTCTTACAGATGAGGAAACCGCGGCTGAGAGAGGTTAATATACTGAATGTCACAGAAGTCGGGGAGCCGCAGTTCCACTCTGGGGTTCTTCTCCCTTTCCTCTGCTCAGGGTCTTGCACACAGTAGGTGGGCAGTGAACATTTGTTGAAGGAATGAGAGAGCTGCCACACACCGTCCATTTAACTCATGCTGCTGGTTTTGCAATCCCTGGGCGAGGTGATAGCACTCCTCGCTTAGCTTCCCACCTGTAAATGGGGCCCCAGAATCACACAGCGGTAGTAACTGATGAAAAACTCAATTTCCCATCCTTTTTTTAATTTCTAAGGTATTTGTAATCTTTGTTTCTCCCTGTAAGGACTCTTAGAGGGAGTGCAGGCACAGTGCTCCGAGAACCCAGTCTGCAAGTCAGAGACTTAGGTTCCAGCTGCGTTTCTGCTGATGACTCCCCAGTCGCAGTGGGTAAACCCCACCCACTCTGCAGAATTACATTGCTGTTTGGGGTTTGGGTGGTCCCTGAAGATTCTGATCGCTGTATGACCTCCTATCGCAGAGTGAGGCTGCGGAGTGTGCCGGAGGGAACACAGGCATTGGTGTGAAGACCTGAGTGTGAATCCTGGCCCCTGTCTTCCCAGCTCTGTGACCCTGGGCAAAGCACCTAACCTCTGTGATACTCGCCCACATCTGTAAATAGGTCAGATAGGACCCATCTCCGGGATCACTGCCAGGGTCCAGGATCACTGCAGGAATCCAGGTAAACACAATCAGTGTCCTGTCCTCTGTTTCCAACTCCTGGGCGCTTTGGTTTGGGACTTGCAGGGTGTTTCTGCAGTGAAACACCTTCCTCAGGTGTGGTTACACCTGACAACACCCTAAGACACTCAACTCAACTCTTAGATATCTTGAAGCTCTTTTGTGTTGTTAAGAAATTCCTAAAGGAAGTCACCATCCTACCCCGTTGAGCTTTATTAGCATTTCAGTGACAGCGCCTTATTTCTTCCAACTTTTCTGCTCCTTGCACACAGCAGCTGCGGTGAGTCAGTTTGCATGTGTGTGATTTCTTCTACACCTATTTGAAGAGAGAACTCCATTCATCTAGCAAATGTTTGCCATGCCCAGCTCCGATGTTAGGAGGAGGGATGCAGAGAGGAATAGACTTACAGTCGCTGCCCTCTAGGAGCTCTCAGAGAGGGAGTGTGCAAATAGTGTGTGCTGAGATTGGGCTTGTGACATCATCAAGGCACGCAACAGGGCACCATGGGAGAGAGAGTGCTGAGTGGCTCTCTCCTGGGTATCGGCAGGGGCCTCATAGACAAGAGGTGACTTTTAAGCAAGTCTTAAGATAGGGGTAGGAGAGATAGACCAAATGATTGTCAATCCAATGACAAATACAGTTTGGTCATTTGGAATCTGTCTTTCCTCTGCGTTATCTATCACTTAGGACAAAGCATGACATACAGTAGGCCCCTGATAAATATTTGGTGAAAGAAAAAACAAAAACCCTTTTGGATGAGAAAACCCAATGAAAATCCCTGGCTTTTCATAATCAAGACATCATTTAGCTAAGGATTCAAGATCCATACAGAAGTGTACCATATCCTAAAATAAGAAAAAAATAAAAATTTCTTCTGATAATTAGAAGAGAGAGAGAGAGAAGGAATTTGTGCTACAAAAGTCCAGGCGGAGCGTTCCAGCCTATAGGAGCCACGGGGTGGAGGCCAGAGCCCTGGGGGAGGTGACGCCTGGGTGTCTGTCTGGCGCTGTGGCCGAGAGGTGGAGGGCCTGAGTGGCCATGTCCTGTGGTCATCCGTACACTGACGGCTCCAGACCTTTCTCCCAAGCCCCCAGCTTACATACCCATTGCCCACGCAACATCCACACTTTGACGTTTCAAGAGCATCCCAGACCCAGCATAACAAAATAGGAGTCTTATTCTTTTTTCTTAAAAAGAACAAGAAGGCAAAAACGTAATCCTACTCCTCCCCAGTCTCCCCCATATTATGTGGCAGCACCACTTACCCGGTTACCCAGGCCCAAAATGTAGGCATTTCGATGCTGCTCGTCCCTTTGGTCCTTACATTGTCTGTTTGCAATTCTTGATAGGTGCTCCATCAGAGTGTATCTCAAAAGCCACCGCACCTCCTTACCCTCATCCAGATGTCCCCCATCTCTCAGCAAGGCTCCCTATTTCCGCTCTGGCCTCGCTGCTGTCAGTCTTATACATAGTCAGGCAAAGTGACCTTCTAAAAAGTAAACAGGATCTCATCACTTCCCTGCCCAGAACTCCCCAATAGTTTCCTAGCATCCTAGGAATAGAATCTAAACTCCTTGCCATCGCCTGCCAGCCCTCCTACTTCTCCTGTCTCATCTCTTGGCACTCTCCACTTTGCTCATTCCGTTCCAGCCACTGTGTTTCTTGCCTCAGGGCCTTTGCACTTGCTGTTCTCTGTGTGGACCACTCTTCCCCAGCCTCTTTGCCCAGCTCGCCTTTACTTCATTCTGGTTTCTGTTCAAATGGTCTTTCACCTATGTAAAAAAAAAGTACTTTTTCACCCCGTCCCTTGCCCCATCACTCTGTTCTTACCCTACCTTATTTTTCTCCGTTAGCACTCACCACTACCTGACTTTACGTGATATGCTTATTTGTCTTTACTGTTTGTTTTACCTCACTAGAATATAGATCTGTGAGGAAGGGTTCTTGTCTCATCTATCTCATTTACCGCTCACTCCATTCCCCAGGTCCCAGAACAGAGCCTCCAGGCACACAGCAGGTGATCATCATATTTTAGATAGGTGAATGAAAAAAATGAATGAATTTATGCAAGTTAAGGCTTTGGTGTTTATTCCGTGGGTAGTGCAAATCTAGTAGACATCTTTCAGGAGGTGAGTGACGTGGTCAGCACTTCTATTTTAGAAAGCCAGCTGGTGGCAGTGTGGGGGCTGGACCGTAGGAGGAGGCAGCAGAACTAGTTAGAGGCAGTTAAAATGATCCAGGAAATTGCTACTGAGCCCTGTGTGGAGCTGTGGGGATGGAGAAGAGAGGACCAATGACAGAATGTGAAAAGCTGAATGTCTTTGGCTCCTATTGGGAGACTGGGTGCGGTGATTCCTTTATAAGACAAACAGGACGGGGATAGCTAGTCTGGGGAGAGGCTGGCAACGCTCCAGGACGAGTTTCTCCCCGGGCAGGTGTCGGCAAGGGCACACGTCCTGGGCGATGCTGCTGGCCCTCTCAGGAGTGACTGCCACCCCACAGACGCCTGTTCAGTCTTCCAGAGCGCAGTCAAGGTGGCAGTGCCAGTGAGTCTGACTCCCCTTCCTGCAGACGGTCCCTTGATCTTCTTGCACGCTGCAAGCCTCACTAAGTCATTGCAGGGCACTTGCTCTAAAACAATTTTTTTAATTTTTACTTTTAGAATGCCTAGGCTTTGCCCAAGTTTCGGGCCAGTTGTACCGATAACTTGGGGGTTCAGCATCTTCCTTACCACAAACGTGCCCAGGAACTCTTGTGCCTTGTCGGGTATCAGGAGTCAGACCGACGGCGGGCACCCATTCCTAACCTGGGTGTGGGCATGCGGCCTGGTACTGCCTCTCGAGAACTTTCTTCTGAACCTCGAATTAGTTCTTCTTCCCCAAATCCCCAACTCTCTCCAAGTTTTGACGAAAAGTCTTTCATCTTTGAGCAAACACATTCTTACCTGTCTTGCTGAGATGTCCCCTCTCTGGCCCTCTCCAAGAGCACGCCATCCCAGGCCTCGGCCCAAAGTTCCCAGTCCTGTTCGTGGCGCCATACGAAGTGAAATGCTTTGCCATCTGTATAGTCAGATGCCCACCTCCCACATCTCCCTCTCTCTTCCGAAGGTCCAGATGTCATCAGAATAACATTAACAGCTGCCCTGTGGGCCAGGTACTGTGTTAAGCACTTTACCCACATTCCGTCTAATCCTCACCACCCTGCAGGGGTGAGTTTCATTATCATTTTTGAAGATGAGGAAGCCGAGGCTGCGCGCTAAGGTGGAGCTAGTGGCTAAGAGCATGGACTTGGAGTCACACACACCCTGTTTTGAATCCCAGCTAGCTGTGGACCTTGGGCACGCCACTTAATCTTTTCGCCTTCTATTTCCAAATCTAGGAAGTAGAGGCAATATAGAGCGTGTTCGTGGGGTTGCTGTGAAAATTCAGTGAAATAGCATGTGTTATTTCCTAAGGACCCGAGTGCCTGTTTGCTATACTCTAGACTTGATGCTGTCCTGTACTCAGATGTTTTGGGCTGCCCTGGCAGCATTTGGAAATACCTGCTTTGCTAATCCTGTTTGCTTTATTTCTTTCTTTCCTGTATTTGAGGTGTGTATTCACACCCTAGAGCTGACCTGGCCATTCGGATGAGACTGACCTGGTTGGTGATCTGCACGTGAATTCAAGCCATAGCATCTAGCAGACAAACCAGAGAGGGTTTTTTAGCTCAGAATATCAGACTGATAGGAATTTCATTGTGATGTATAGATCATAAAGGCACACAAACTTAGGTTCAGGAGGGTTTAATGTTCTAAATTCAGGTCAATGTAAACCTCTCCTTTTCCATTTTAAAATTTTTGAAATTTTAGTCCCAACTAATATACTTTCTTTCCTTTTTTAAATTTCGGTTTCAAAGTATGGGTGAAGGCAAAGTCCTGAGAGAAGGCAAATTTCAAGCGCCTTACTCCCCAGTCTTCTATCTAAGTTGCTTGTAGGCCTCTCCCTAGAACCTCTCCAGCAAACCATGGAATACACCTGCTGTTTCTAACAGCTACAGGAATATGGGCGTCACTGCCGATGTCCACTCCCCTCCCTGCCAGCCCCTGGGAGCCCCACAGAAAGGCAGGAGTGAACCCTCTGTAGAGGAGGTCCCAACCCCTTCCTTCTGCTCTGGCTGTAATGCCGGTGCCCTCTGCAGGCAGACATGACACTTGGGCTTTGGGCACTGGAACGGAGTCCATCCTGTATGAGATCACTTGCTATAAAGCTCTTTCTGATGTGTAGTTTTTCCTCTAAAGTTTTTTATTCTTTGATTTCCCCAAATTATAAAAGCAACAGATGCTCACTTCAAAGCCAGGATTAGAAGTCTTCACGCCTGGCTTGGAATTTCAGCTCCATCAACTCGTTAGATGTGTGGGCCTGGGGAAAACATGCACCCTCTCTGGAGTCTGATTTTCTCATACAGGAGAGATGATTTCACCTCAGAACACCGCTGCGAGGATTGAGGGGCCTGGTGCACAGGATGTTCTCCCAGAGGTCTGACATGGCCTCGCTGTGCTCAGTGAGTGCTTACCGGGGGCCTGCCACGAGCCAGCCACTGGTCACACTGCCCTGCAGGCACTTGGAACGAGATAGGAAGGGCCTCTGCTCTCCGACAGCCACATTCTAATCAGGGGGCACAGAGGAACAAGGTCACTTCAGAAATTAGCCAATGAGAAACCACAGGTGGCCTGTGAGTCACAGGAGCTGCCCCTTTAGATTGGATGGCCTCCGCTCTGAGGAGGCTCCATGATTCGTGATTCCCAGGCCCCAAGCTCCTCAGGACACCCCTGCTTTGAACAGTTCCTCCCCTCTAAGTAGTGGTGCCAAATCTGAGTTCGGAAAATCTGACCACATAACACATATCAGTTCTCTGCTGGGTGGTACTTGTTTACAAATTGGCTCCCCATTCAGACTTTGAGCTCCTGGGGCTGGGAACCGGGTCACAGGGCCCTTTGAAGGAGGCCTCTTGGCGAGCCACGGGTGGAGCTGACGCTGAACGAGAAGCCTTCCTCCGGGCTGCGGGAGGGAGGGGGACCAGTTTCCCGCCAGGGCCCATTGTGCGCCAGTGCCGCTTTGAGCGTTCTGCTGTCTAAGGAGCTGGAAATAGCTTCTGTCTCAGTGAGACCGTGGCACACTTCAATCTTCTGCTTCTCTGCATGCAGTTTGTTAAAGGGCTCATTGAAAGCCAGGCCGTGGGGGTAGTCCCAAGTTGCTCATTGGCATTTGAACCACAGAGCAGTCAGTTCGACACCAGTGCCAACCCCACCGCCCTTCGAGGGGGATAGTACAGATTTTTAAATAACCATTGCAGCCTGGTGCACTGGGCAACAGCAGCCCAAGACTATTAGTGAGGGAAGCCGCAGAGCAGAAGGGAGGGCTGCCTCTGACTCACCTGTCACGTCCGTGGCTGACCTACTTTTGTGTGACCTTGGTTTGCTCGGTGCAATTAAAGACGCTGCTGTGAGCGCACCACTGCTGTCTGATTTAAGTCCAGCGTGTGACCGCCCAGGATCTTAAACACACATGTGACCCAGGCATATGGATGGATGGGTGGTTAGTTTTTCACTTACCTCCGAATTGTAATTCAATCACAAGGAAAGGGTTTAATTTCAAGAACATGGAAAAATTATTTGCGACTAGATACCATGCCAAAGCAGCAGGCCTTGATTCCTTGCTACAGGGCAGCTTAATCAGGAAATGGCCTAGATGGCTGCCTTTCAAGTAGGTCCTTGCAGTAGCTTGGCAACTGGCACAGGGTCATAATTGGAAGAATTTGGCTGAGTGTCTGTGGGTGTTTACAGTGCATTATAGGGCAGGGCTTCTTTTATTTATAGAATATTGTGAGCAACAAGCAGCAGAAGGCTGAAAAGCCACTAAATCTCAATTTATTTTTAACAAATTCCATTTTTCCCCTCATCCCAGAAGGAGAACCGAGTTATTAAAAAACAGTAAAAAATACATCATCGCAGAGCATGCCATATCTAATTATGGGGTTGCCAGTGTTAGCCTGCAGCCACGCATTTCAAGGGCTTTGTACATCAACCATCCATTCAATCTGTGAACTTATATGACTCCCATTCTTCATTTAGATGTGGAGCGAAATTATTGGCAAGTGAGTGCTGATCAGAAAAAGTCCTGCACTGTCTATATTAGGAGATGGGAGATATAAATATAGACTAGTGCACTTACGTTCCCCAAGGGAGATAAAATCATTCCTCATTGTCCATTGCACTTAGCTATGCGAGCGCTCCCTCCGCAGCACGAACATCCACTTCAGGGCCGCGCACTGATCGCCATGGCGGCTCTGTGCCACTCACAGGGCCTGTATTGTGCTGTCTCCCTGCGCCAGCCCCGAGTAATTATTACCCACGTAGTCACGAAAAGACATGCATCCAGTGCTTCTGCCCTGCGTTCTCATAGCATGTTACAGCTGGATGAGCCTTCAGAGACCCTCTAGTTCAAGTACATCTTACTGTAGGTGGGGAAGCTGAGGCCCAGAGAGGGCAGTGACTTGCCCAAGGCCCCATGGCCAGTCGTGGCAGAGCTGGGCTGGGGCCACAGTCTCTGTGCTTTTGTCTGACGTGCCCTGCTGCGCTGAGCTCAGAGCCAGTCGGTGAAGCAGGTCCGATTTCTGTCCTTCAGGGCTCACAGTCACAGATAGACGGGCATCAAGACAGTCAGATAGTGGCCACATGTGTTACGTAGGCCAAGTTTTATGTGTCCAACAAAGCACTAGTTGAGTGGGGGAGGTGGTGAGAATGTGGAATTTTGGCATCTGTGTGTCTGGATACCAAGGCACGATGACATCAGTTGCTCTCTGACCCGCTTGGGAAGAGCTGTATAGATGCTGTAAAGCGGCTCGTGGAGCAAGGTGCAGCTCATTGGCTGAGTGTCGGGGGAGGGAGAGTGCGGTGCGGTGCTGGGTGCCAGTGCAGACAAATACGGCCGTCTTGGAGGAGCCCTGACAGTGGATCATTGAGGATGTGTCACGAGAACACCAAAGGGCGTGGGGACTGGGGCACAGGCCAGGGGCAGGTGAGCTCCGTGGATGCTCTGCCCGGGGCTGGGACGGCACGTGGGTGGCACGAGGGCTGCCGTCCCCACCCTCTGGCCCCAGGTGGAACAGTAATAACTGTCCGACCCTCAGAATCTTTTGCGCAGCACTCCAGGCAGCCAGTGTCGATGGGCCAGAGCTGGCACAGGAGCTGGAACCTGCCCCTTTTTGTCTGGGCCGTGACCTCCCTGGGTGTGAGTTCTCCGTCTGAGGCTGGGAGGGGGTAGAGGGAGTGAGAGAAACCTTCATGAGGAAGGATGGACTGTGAAAGCTTCTGGAAAAGTCAGCTCATGGCAACAGTGGAGGCCAGGATTGGGGTGACCGGGGCCTAAGTAAAGGCTGTCACAGCCAACACAGAGAGGAGCAAGTGGGAAAGGAGAGATTACGGGGGAGGAAGAAGCAATGGGAATGAGCTACAGGCAGCCTGCCAACTAACTGGAGGGTAAAGGACAGCGACGCGCTGGGACAGGAATTACTACTGCAGGGGTGGTTCGTGGTGTGGGGAAGGCTTCAGGCCCGCCCGATCCAGCAGCTCGGGAGCCCGTGTTGCCGGAGCTGGGGCTTTGGGTGTCGAGCACGGCCTCTCTGAGAAGACACGGTCTGTCTTCCTGCCCGGTGAGTTCCTAGCCACCCCGACAGTGGCTAAATGTGCCGCCAGGTGTTTCCAGGTGGCAAAGAGTGAAGTCCGTGCCTAGAATGTCCTCAGAGTATCTTCATACACTTTTTTCTTAATCTTTTGCTACCTCCAACAACTTACCTGCTTTAGATTTCTCAGAATTGAAAATATATAAGTTAGCAGTTTTCAATACTTATAAAATGGATGATGAGCTTTTAGTTAGAGAACTTCATATTTGTTTCTTGGAGTTGTAGTATAGTTTTAATACAGTAGTATCTTGTTAGTAAAATAATTTCTGTTTTTCATTTTTAGTTCATAAAGGTAACAATATCCCATGACAAAGGGGATACTTCCTGGGTGTCCCACCTCTGAACCAGCTGTCAGGGAGCAGATTTCCCCCTTCTCTCTCCTGTCTCCTGCTCCTGGCCATGTCCCTGCGTCCCCTGCTCTTTCACTGTGTGCCGCTGGGCCCGAGACCAGGTACCCAGCGCAGTGCGGTGTGGCGGTGAAAGGCTCAGTGGTAAGAACACCGAAATCTTCTCCTGCGAGGAGGTTGGGAAGGTGCCTGTGAACTGCAGTGACCCCCAGCCCCCCGGTCTCAGGCCCATCGTGGGGCTGGGCAGCCTGCTCACTCACCTCACATCATGTGTCCCAGTGGCAGCGGTGTGAGTGACTGGTGCTGTCTCTGAACTCTCCGGAGCACGACAACGGTGGCAGTCTGTTGCCACGACCCTGCCGTTTCGCACCGTCTCTGAATTCCTTTGCCCACCGCCCAGCAGGTGTGTAAGGAACGTGCTTGGTTCAGCGCATTCAGTGAGAGTCCTGAAGGGCTGGGGCGGTTCAGACTGGTTCAAAGTCCCTCTTCCTTCCTTCAGGCTAATCAGCCACACCCTGGCTATCAGCAGGACTTGCCCTTTATCACGGCGACAGAAAGCTCCTGTAGGAAGGGGCCCTGGGCTCACTTCCTCTGTCCACCCTCCGGTGCAGGAAAATCCCATCCGTACTGTTCCGGACGGGAGGCCCATCACCCCGTCAGGACCCGCTCGCCAGGAGTTCTGCTCCCCCTTAGGGACCTGTCTGCCCGTTAGAAAACCCTTCTGTGTTCTGAGTCAACTCTGCCTCTCCGCACTGTTTCCTCATTGACCTAGTTCTGCCCGTGGTAGCGACAGAGAACGAAGGTCTGCTGGTGTGGCATGATTCCGCTCTCCAAGTGTGGAAGCCGCGCTCATGAACCCCTTGCCCCACCCCCGGATCTCCCTCCCCAGGGTTTCGGTTCTCCAGTGCCTTCGGCCATTCTTTCTGTGATGTGTAGTCAATATTGACATTGGCCAAAGGCGACATTAGTTGAGTGCTCGCCACGTGCCAGGCACTGTTCTAAGCGCTTTATACGAATTGTCTTATTTACTTCTCACAACCACCCTGTCAGGTGGATAATACCAATATCCTATTTACCAGCGAGGAAACTGAGTAGTGGAGGTCAGATCTTGTCCAGAGTCACACAAGTCAGTGGCAGAGCACAGATCTGCACGCAAGCGGGCTGGCCCCGGAGCCTGCGCCCTCGGCCCTGGGGCTCTTCTCTCACAGCCTTACCACTACAGGGAAGCCCAGGGCGCATTCGACTGGGCTGGCCGACTCGGACTTGTTTTGCAAGAAATCATTTGACGAGAGCCTGAGTTGAACCATTTTCTTATGAGTTTTTGACAGAAAGGACTCTGAGGCAGAGGCCCTTGCATTGTCACCAACAATGGTGACAATAGGTGGGTTCATCCTAGCTCTGCAGGGTGGGTTTAGATCAGGGTGACAAATATAAGTGTCAGTATTTTTTCCTGACATACATAAGTCAGGAAGTGTTTCTGAAGGTGCAGGAGAGGGAGGTGGGTGGGGCCGGTCCGACCCGGGCTGGGTGTCAGTCACCTGTGGTCTCCATTTCCTCCTCTGTAGGGTGGAAATAACACTTACCTTTCCTTAAGGATGTTTTGAGGGTTAAATGGGCAGAGGTGGATGAGCCATGAAGCTGCCGTGACTGCTGTGGGGTATCCCCCACCCCTGACACCCAAGGTTTGGTGTAGCATGGGCCCCAGCCCTTGTGCTGTGACTGGATGTGTGGGCCCTCAGGAGCAGGAAGGGTTCGCTGCAGTCCCAGCGGTCATCCTGCCCGAACCCCTCGTGGCTCAGGCTGGGCTCCACCGGGAGTCTAGAGAAAGATGACCCCTGACTTCGTCCAGAGTCTGCTTCCTGTGCTCAGGGCTCCTGGGCTGTTTTGGCCAGGCACTAGCCACAGGTTGGCTGAGTTGAAAGGGCTGAGGAGCAGCCCCTGAACCGTCTTTCTCTGGGCCAGGGGCCCAGATAGTGAGCATCCCAGTCACTGTCTCCCAGAGACGCGAGCTGTAAAGTGAGAGGCCTGATCCCTGACGTGTGGACCCAGAGACCTAGCGGGAGAGCTGCTCAAAGCGGTGGAAAAGAGAACTGGATAAAATAGGTTCTATCATTACTAAAAATGGGGCCTAATTTCCCCGAAATGTATGTCTTTATGTGAAAATTGGAGATGGTAATAGAACTAACACCTAAGGTTGATGGGATTAGATGAGAGCTTATATAGGCCTAATAAAAAAGCACACTGTCTAGCAATTCATAAATATAAATATTGAAGTAATAATTTTGTTTCCCCCCAGCTACTCCTTCTCTGTTTCTAGTCCTGACTGCCTTTTTATTTTCTGTATGGCCTTGGGTAAATCTCTTAACCTCTCTTTGCCCCTTCTTGCTCTGTGGAAAAGGAACTTGAACCACGCTAGAGGTACTAAATGGGTACACAGCACCTCCTATAGGACATACTGGGGATGTGTGGGGCGGCGGGCTGTCGCAGTGATGGGGACGGGGCAGCTTTCGTTGTAGGGCAGCAGGGATGCTGGATGTAACACATGGAGAACAAAGGATCATCCGGCATCCTACACAGCTCTCTATTTAAAGTTCAGTGGGCATTCATGTAGATGAAATGCTGTTTATAATCTTCTGAGCCTGGAATCTGACTCCATTTTTACATATGAACACAATTTTTGCATGTTTTTAATATTCAGTAAGTCCTCACTTAACATCCTCTATAGGTTCTTAGAAACTGCAACTCTGAGCAAAATCATATATGACAAAACCAATTTTGCCATAGGCTAATTGATAAAAACAAGAGTTAAGTTCCTACAGCATATTTCTGGTCTCAGAAAACATCACCAAGCTTCTACATAAACACCCAAAAACACTTATAATATTAAACACTGAAATAAATGTGAGCTATATGTATATTTAAAAATTATTAATAAAAACAAGTAAGACACTTCTTTCCAACCTGGTTACTCCAGTTCAGGGTCACAAGCAGCCAGAGCCTACCCAGCAGCTCAGGGCACAAAGCGGGCACCCACCCTGGACAGGACGCCCTTCCATCGCAGGGCCCCGCACACACCCCCACACACTCACTCAGACTGGGACAGCGGAGACATGCCCGTTCACCTGGCGTGCACACCTTTGGGATGTGGGAGGGAAGCCAAGCACCAGAGAAAAGTCACGCAGCCCTGGGGGACCGCGCAGAGTTCCTGGAGACAGTGAGCCTGGCCAGAAGTCTTGGTTTCCTCATCAGTGTTATAACGAAATGACATTAAATGAAATGACATTACTCGAGGACATGCTGCATGTGGAATCTGCCAGGAACACGACCGCCACTTATATGAGGTTTACTTTTTGTTACAAATTGGTATCAGCATCTTTCATTATTCTCTAGGGTAGCTCTGTACAACATTTGCTTATGGATATACATATTATCTTCTTCTAACTTTATCTTTTTAAAGATTTTATTTAGTTAGTTTTAGAGAGAGGGGACAGGAGGGAGAAAGAAAGGGAGAGAAACATCAATCGGTTGCTTCTCACATACGCCCCTACTGGGGACCGAACCTGCAACCCAGGCACATGCCTTGACCAGGAGTCAAACCCACAGCCTTTCAGTTCACAGAACAGCACCCGACCAACTGAGCCGCTCTGGCCAGGGCCTAACTTTATTTTCTTTCTTCTTTGTATTGCAGTTAGGATATTATGTTTGATTGTTTTTGAAATTATAAGTGTTGGTAGATTATATTATTTACAAATTTCACTTGAAGGGAGGGAAAGGAATGTTAAAAATAAATATATTGAATCTTTGAAAGTACAAGAAGGAGTGTATGAGTGTGTGTGTGTGAGTGTGTGTGTGTGTGTGTGTTAGCTTATAAATTAGCTGGAGAAACCTTAGTATAGATTTGAAATGAAAAGAAATGTTTTTATTTTTCTTAGATGTGCAATAGAAAGCAGAATTTTTAACTGCATTCATTGTCAGAGAAATAAGATGTTTTGATGTTTCCCCTGTCCCTTTTAGAAAATACGTACCTCAAAGAGTCTTGAAACAGTTTTTATTATCATCTTCTCTGTTTTTTCACTCCTCCCACCTGTACATAAATATTTTTAATGTTCATGTGTAGGTTTTTATAGAAAGCAAAACCAGCTGGGCTCCCTGCTCCTCGCCAAGTGTGTTTGGCTGTTTGGTGGCCTCTGCCTGCCCAAATGAACTGTGTCCATTTCGTGAATTCCCAGTTCATGCTCTTTACTGATGTTTACACCGAGGTATTTGTCTTTTTATCAATTTATAGAAGGGTCGTGTTGTATTTCTTGTTTTAATTAATCTGATTCAGAAAGAATACTACTCCTTCACCTGCCCTGGAGCCAAACACCCCTGGGTTTGGGCTTTCCCACTCATGAGCTGAGAAATTCAGGCTGGTTACTCGACCTCTCTAAGAATTAGTTACTCCTCTGAGAACAAAATGAAACAACACTGACTAACACAAAACAAAATCTCAGTGTGTAGTTTCCGCTGCTACTCTTTTTGCATTATTATTTTGATTGTGATTCCTTCACTGAATATTTGCTCAGAAAAAGTATCTTGAGTTCTGACATCCATGGTTTCTCAGATCCTTAGGCACGTAACAACTGCTGCAACCAAAGCTCGGGAAAACGAAACTGAAATCACAGAAATATGTTTTTTTATTGCCATGGTAGGAAAGAGACAGATGAAAGAAAACAAGCTGATTTCGTTTCAGTTACGGAGGAACTCGCGGGGTTACTCCTGGGGTCAGGGCACACTTAGATAAACATCTTAGAGCTGGAAGGCCTCGAGACTTGTCTCAAGATTAAATCGTCTCCCTCACACTGTGCTTGCCAGGGCAGACAAACGGGCAAGTGCATTTACGAAAGGTTTCCAGTCATTCAGAGTGGAAACAGAAAGGATCATCTGATTACCTGTGAGTGAACCAGTCAAACACGCCTGCCATTCCTCCAGCACGTGGTCGATTCACGGCCTTGTTACCAGTTTTGGCATCTTTGCAGTGTAGGAGGAAGGTGGATGGGCACAAGCCTGCCCTGCCCTCTTTCTCCTACTTGGGACAGAGCTTTTGCTGTTCTTTGCTGAGTCACTGAAGCAACAAGGCCTGTGGGGAGCCCCGGCTGTGGAGTTGGGTACATCTGGGTTCAGTTGCTATTCCCCACCTCCCAGCTGTGTGATCTTGGACAAGGTGCTGCACCTCTCTGAGCCTCAGTGCCATCTTCTACATGATGTTGCTAATAATACCTTCTCCAAGAGGTCATTGCGAGGACCAAATGAGCTGCGTCGGAGCCAGCACCGCCCTTGGCACGTCTGATGCTCAGTAAATGGAGGCAGTCACTGCTCCAGAAGGGTGGGCGGCAGGCGGACTGCAGCCGTGTGCTCTGCGGTGCAGCTTAGATGTCTCTCTCACAGGCACCACGTGCGCCAGGCCACC
>PVKM010031155.1:0-16949 GCA_004027735.1 Carollia perspicillata | reverse complement strand
TGGAAGAGGAACAAGGGAGAAGGAATGGTGGTTACTAGGCATTTATATATTATAAATGCTTCTGTCTCTTGGGCTGACAGTTGGCTTAGAACTTATCCTCAGAGAGAATCTTTTCTTCCCAATAACTCTATGCCAGGCTAACCTGTCTGTTGATTTAGTTCTAGCTTTTCAAAGAAAATAACAAAATTAATGGTGATAACTACCATTTATTGAGTGCTTATAAAAGGCCAAAAACTGTGTAAAGTACTTCTGCATATGATAATATTATCTCATTTATGCCATATAACCCTGTGCAATGAGACTGGTTATCTACCTTCCATAGATGAAAAACCTGAGGCTGAGGCCAGTTAAATATTTTATCCAAGGTCAAGCAGGACCCAAATCCTGGTTAGTGAGACTGCAAAGTCCATGATCTTAACCACTGCCCTATGCTGCCGCTTGAGTCCAGCATCTGATTTAATGAAGATATAAGCATTGATTAAACACTGGCACAGCTAGGTGCTATTTCGCACTTTAAAAGGTGTAATGCATTGTTTTTGCTGAGAAGGTACTGGAGATATTTTGAAAAGACAAGATCTGTACTTATTCGAAGATAAAAAAAATAGTGTTTTGATGACAAATGAGAGGAGTGGATAGTTCATAGAAGGGAAAATCATAGCCTACCAGAGTCATCAGTTGCCAGAGGGACAAAGGGGAAGTGGGGTAGGATGTGTGATTTTGTGGCCACACCAGAAGCAAGATTCTTTCACAGTGCTTTTCATTTGTTTGCCCTGAGTAAGAGTGCTATACAATAATAAGATGAGCACAGAAGTTTATCTAGAAGCTGCACCATCCCAGAAACTGAAGAGAAAAAGCTCTCTTCATTATTATTTGTTGTCAATGGGATTAAATCTGGGTGAGAGATAAATACATGTTTGTCTTTTGTTTGTTGTATGTAAACTGCTCCACACATAGGTATAAATTTGGAAGGCTTTATTAGGATTCATAGTCAACACTGTTCCACCTCAAAGCACTCTGACATTGGCTTCACACCATTCTGTGTTGTCTAGTGTAGTCACTCGAGACAATGTTCCCGAGTATCCTGACCCTCAAACATCCTCCACTGACCTGGATCAGAGCAATGGTGCTCAGTCATGAAGTCATGGACCTATAAATGATGCTCTTATAAGTTGACCTGGTGGTTTTTATTGAAATTGTCCTATATGTAGACCCAAAGAGAGTTAAATAGGCTTTAAAAACAAGAGAACAGAAAGGCCAGCTGGTAAACCTCCTATTTCTCAACAGGAGAAATAGTACCAGGAAGCCATCTGGGCACTGCAGGGCACATGCCCACACTCCCCCCATTTCTTCTAGTTCCGTTACTGGAGTGCATAGGGAGGTGGCATTTACAACTAAATACATGGAAATAAACATGTTCTTAAGAAGCTAAGAACAGAGTAGCCTGGGATAAAACAGAAGAGGGAGAAAAGAAATACTTCTGTGAGCTGGGACCATCTCTACTCATTAGATTCATTCTCTATGAATGAATGACACCATATACCTAAGGCATCTTGGAAAAGTTTAATGTAAAAAACACATTATGTAAATTGGAATAGTCTTCTTTTCCAATCAGAGCAAATGGTTTAGGCAGTAGGGCAGACAGCTTTGTCATTGGATGGAGCTGCATGTGGTTTTGTGTTTGACAAAGAGGTGTCTGTTTTATGGATAGGTAAGGGCTGCAGCAGAGTCCAGAAGCTGCCACCACTGGAGCATGGCCTTGTCCCAGTATAGCCAGAGAGATCTGGGTTCAAGTTGTCCTGGCTCTGCCCTTAATGTCCTATGTCCTGGGCATACTGATCCCCTCTGAGCCTCATTTCTGTAAAACAGGGCTAATGCCAGCTTCTTTACTTGCTTAATGTGGATTGTATATGACAGTGTTTTTAAAGGGTCTAGCATATAGTAGGCATTCAGTAAATGGCAACTATTTTTATTGTATCGGTCCTGCTACCATAGCTTGCCTTACTCCTGCTATTGTTCTGTGTGTCTCTGTATCACACTTTACAGAGGCATACAGTTGTTCTGATAGAGTCTGTCTTAACTCTAAGACTGTCCTCAGCTGTTTTACTGTCTGGCCCCTTAAGCATGAGCTATGAGCCCAAACAGCAGTCTTTACAAGCTCATGGGTATAGTAGTAAGGACAGCTTGTCACTCTCTGTGACTCTGCCTCTGCCTCCCAGGCTCTGTGACATCTTCCCCCCATTGGAGCCAGTTTCAGTTTGCCTTTAATTGCTTCTTATTGGGATAACTTGTCAGCCAAGGCTACTTTCTGTCACTTGATGCCATATCTCTTTCTAGTTCAGTCATCAGTTGGGGACTTTCATTTAGTTGACAGTCTAATTTTACAGAGAACCCTGTTCCAGATGCTAATTGGCCTTGTTAAGAGGGTCCAGCAGTGTTTCTTGCCTTCATGTCCTACCCAAGGTGCTGGTGCATTTCTGCCTTGCCATGGCCATGGCCCTGCACTGAGCAGGTCGGTGACAAGATGAAGAAATGGATAAAATAGATCTCAGAGGTTACTTAATTATCAGTAAGAAAGATGTGAAAACTGCATGCATACATACCCCCCCCACACACACACAAAGTGATATTAGGGTCAGGGAGAAGATAAAGAGCTCACCTTCAAAGAGTTTTGAGAGAAGTCTAGTTACCTTTGGCCAGTTTCTGGCCCTGGTTCTCTTCTGTGTCTCTCCAGAAATTGACATTCTCGTCACCTTCCTTTCCACTCTCTATCACGTATCCTTCTTCCAGGAGAGTTCCTCGTCATAGGACTCTGCATTCCTTTCTTTAAAAAATCTTTTTCTTTTTTATTCCTCTCTCCTGCAGAGATACCTGAGCTCTCCTGCCATTTATCATTCAATAGAGTCAAGCCTGAGTATGTCCCATTGGGATGAGCTATTGCTATGTATTAATAATTAACCTTCACAAGGAGCTCTAGTCATAGGCATTTAACCCAATGCAGAGAAAGCCAAAGTTTTGTTATGACACAGAGATTAACATGCTCGGGCATAATACCAGTGGTTAGAAAGGAGAAGCTGCCAATTATTCAACTTTCATTTCTTTTCTGGTTCACTCATGTAGGGACTGCTAAGGATCCTGCCGTGTTTCCCCTTCACACATGGTCAGTCCAGGTGAGGGAAAATGGAAATTCAGCTCTTGAATTAGGGAGTTGAACATGCATGACTTTCCACATAAGGTTAAAGATGAACTTCCTGGAGCTGCTAGTGGACCTTGTTTCTAGTGGTCACTGTAGTAAAACACACAGTCTCTGGAGCCCAGCTCCCTGAGTTCAAGTCCTGCTCTGCCACTTCTAGGCTATGTGACAATGAACTAGTTCCTTAAATATTCTCCATGTCTGTTTCTGCATCAGTAAAATGGGGGAATGATAGGGATATCTCAAAAGGGTGTTGTCAAGATCTAATGGGATGGTGGGCTTCAGATCTTTAGCATAGGTCCTGGTAGTAGGTGCTCAGTAAATATTATTATCCTTCTTATTTTCAGTGGTATTGTCTATGGTTACCATGGCCAAGGTCATATGGTAGGCAAGGCACATTTAATTCTTAATGATTAATTATTCATTAAAAGGCTAACAGCTCTGCTTGGATATCTCCTGGGGATAGGGAAGAGCAGGAAAACAGTTCTATAACTGGGTGTTAGGTATTAAATGCTAAGCACTGGCATGACTCATCCAGTTAACATTTTATCCCTGAGATGGTTTGTAAGACTTATTTTAAGACTTAAGTCTTGTTATTTTACTGAAAATAGAGATTCCAGTACAACCTTCACTTATCTTTAGAAAGGATAAAATCAGGTTAATAACGAATACAACAACTGCCTCCAAAATAGCTGAGATTTTTATGGCTTTACCATGTGCCATTTCTAAGGGTCTTACATGCATTAACTTATTTCATCATTATAAATCATTTACTCCTACGTTTCTATTTCCAAAGGAGAAAATGGGCTCATGTGAGTTACATTAAATCTGCGAAGGTCACATAGCTTGTAAATAGTGGATGTGGGATTTGAACCTAAATCTGGATCCTGGCTTAGAATTTGAATAAAATGGTAAACAAGACATAGCACAGTTGTTGGCATAATCAGTGCTCTAATGTTAAGCCCATTCCCTTCCAATTTTATTTTCTGATTATTGTATGCATGCAACATTGCTGAGGGGTCAGAAGTCTAGGACCCATCCCAGGTCACTACATCAAAATTCAGTTCTAGTGACAGCAAAATGTTTTTGAAATCCTAATTTTGAGGAATAAGAATAATCCCTGCTTATATGTGGATGACACCACATTTAGAAAGCCATAATATATTTGTATATGTTTTAAGGTATTTCATTCTTTCACGATATGTACATAGAGAGCACACATAATATGCAAAGAAACACTGATGTCTGTCCCCACCAACTCTTAACAATCATTTTCTTTAAGCGATACATCCATATGGTTAAAAAACATCAAATACAAGAGGGTACTCTGAAAAGTAAGTCTTCCTCCCATACATGATATTAATCTAACAAATGAACTCCCCAGTGACACTTTTATAGTTGCTTGTGTTTTCCTCCAAAGTTATTTTATGCATTAGAAGCATACATACCTATAACACCACTTCAACACACACACTTAACACAATAGCATAATGCATGCTCTGATCTGTTCCTTGCTAACTTCACTTAACAATATTACTTGGAGAGCATCCACATCAAAATTGGGAGCATTACCTGGTTTCTAAGGACTACATAAAATTCAATAATAAGGATGTGCCAGTCTATTATTGATAGTCATTTAGGTTGTTTCTGATCCTCTATTAATGACACTTTAATAAATATCTTTGTATATATGTATTTGTAGCTGTGCTACTTAACATGTCTTGAATTCTATATGTAAGCTTGTATTGTATAACTTTCTGGCAATACGAAAATTGACCAGAAGTAGACAGACAGAAGGTTTAGAATGGAAATGCAGGAGCCTATTCAGGACCTGTGTACACCCTAGAGGACTCTTCAGATGCTCTTTCAAATGCTACATCTCATGTTTCTCGTGTTTTAGACAATTGTGTCCTGAAGCCTCTTCTTGGGCTTTTTTCCCGGGTGTCCAATGAGTGATGAATGGTTACTGTTTGCAAGATTGATTCATACAGCACACATTTGGCTTTTGACAGGTTGTTTATAAAAATAATGACATCCGTCTGGAGCTGTCTCGCCTGGCCCGGATTGGGGATACCAAGATGAAAATCTATGGGGAAGTTGTATTCAAGTGTGAGAATGTGGCCACACTGGACCCCATCAACTTTGAGACCCCAGAGGCTTACATCAGCTTGCCCAAGTGGAATACCAAACGCATGGGTTCCATCTCCTTTGACTTCCGCACCACTGAGCCCAATGGCCTGATCCTCTTCACTCACGGCAAGCCCCAAGAGAGGAAGGACGTTCGAAGCCAGAAGAACACCAAGGTGGACTTCTTTGCTGTGGAACTCCTGGATGGCAACCTGTACCTGCTGCTTGACATGGGCTCTGGCACCATCAAAGTGAAAGCCACTCAGAAGAAAGCCAATGATGGGGAATGGTACCATGTGGATATTCAGCGTGATGGCAGATCAGGTAGGCAGAGGTGGGGTATCACTGAGACTGGAGGAGAGCTCCGGCTTCTCAGTTTGTTTCCTGACTTTATATTTTTATTATAATTTTTTTCACTTGCATGCTTATTAACTCTTTTGCTGTTCTCTGTCATGGTTGTTGTAATGATTATGTTTTGGAACAAGATACCTGCCTCCTCAGTGCCTCACGTTTTCTTCTCCCCTGTCACTCACTGCACAGTTGTCTTAGTGATAGCTGCAAGACCCTGAGCTAAGGGTGGTTTTTCACGTAGCATTTTCACAGATACCAAAGCAACTGTCATGCATGGGTGTGATGGTCCCCCCTCCCAACTTTTCTTCTTTGCTTTCTTCTCATCTCCGTGGAAACCAATTGTGACATCACAGAGGCTACATTATGTGATTACTCTGTAGGATAAGCTTCATTCTGTAAGGGTTTATGCAACAATACACCCTTCAATAATTGGCAGGAGTCATGTTTCAGGGAAAAAATTATGACACGAAAAGAAAAGGCAAATTGATTTTTCCTGAAGTCATGTTCAATATAAAGCCTTCCTTTGGTGTGAAAGCCTATATTTCACTCTTTGCTAAGACCTCACTAACTCTCCCTTCCTCTTCATAACCTTTTACATTTGGTTTAAATGGCTTTGTTTGTTTCTGCAGCCGCAGATCAAACAAGCTAGCCCCAGGCAGTACATAGCCACTCTGGAGTAGTAACAGAGAGGGAGAAAAAAAAATTCACAAATAGAGAATCTGGAGCTTTTGAATGTCTGAACAGTCTGCCTAGCTTTCTATGGACCATGTGGCAATGAAGGTCACATTCCCTGCCATTAAAAAAGGCATTTCACCCAGAGTGCTAATTAGAGCACTTGAATTTCACACATTCCCTGATTCTCTATTTAGGTGGTATTATACTCAAGAAGGGTCTTGGCTATATTTCCATCGTTTTTAAGGATTCACTCTGGATGCGTCATTTGGACATTTTCTTACTAGGTGCATTGGGCTAACAATAAAAAGCAATAGGCTCCCTCTAACAGTTTATAGCCAGGAATGGCTGAGCTTGGGGGAAATGGGTTTTTGGCATCATGTCAGAGCTAGAAGGCTGACGGCGATGAGCAATGTTGCCCTTAGAAGGAGCCTGATGGGTTCTGTGTAGAGGGCAGATCGGGGGTGGATTGCAGCCCTAGATGGTTTATTGCCCGGTAGGATGCTTCATTGATTGTCTAAAATCTGATCAGAACCAAGAAGCATCAAATTAAATGTCATTTTTGAGCAGGAATGAACAGTTTGTGCTTTGTTTTTAAAACGGAAAAATACACAAAAATTAATTTCTCTCAAGACTGAATTTTTCTCTAAGTTTATCTGTAAAATGTCAGCAGGGCAGAGCCAGAAAGCTGTCCCAGAATTATAAAGGAAATATTCCTGTTGGAGTTTAGACCCATGTATTTTGGGTCTCTGGAAATTTGTCAATTATATAAATGTCTAACTACTATGCTGTACACCTGAAACTAATATAAAATATTGAATGTCAACTGTAATTGAAAAAGTAAATAAACAAACTAAAACAGAAAAAAAGAAAGAAAAACTTTTATGATCACTCCTCAGTTAGGTGACAGATTCTTAAAACTTGGTAGGTGCCTTTAAGCCAGCTGTGGTCACACACTCACAGGATAGATTTCTTCAGGGTGTCTTGAAGGCTCCAGCATTTAAATTTGTTCTGATACTCATCTTATTTGCCAATAGATGTTCCTCCCTGCTCATTGGTGATCAGATTAGCTCTGTAGATTTGTGGAAAGCAGGCAAAGGTAATTGTGCAAGAGAGAAGAAAGAGACACAAACCTCAGCTTCCTCATTTGTGAGACAATAACTCCTATCTCACAAAATTGTTTTAAGGATCAAGTTGAAAGAAGCACACAAAGTACTTAAAATGGTGGCCAGGGCATTACTATTGTTACATAGGTTTTTAAAAGATTAGAACCCAAAAAAGCAAAGCGGATTTTTCCAGGAGAAAACTTTCAGGGGAGAGTAGGGGAAGCAAGCTGTTGGTTTACTCCTCCCAGAGGCCCATATGTTCGTTCTCCTCCTCTGCCCCTGTGCTGACTTTGTAATTTAGGGCGTGATCTTCCCAGTCCTCAGGCTATTCCCTCCACAGCTGAGGGAATTGAGATTCTGACCGAAGTGAAAGCTGCCTGATGGATGGCAGTTAACTTGGTACCAATGAGCACTTTAAGAATACTAAATAATTTTTTAATGTTGTGGCATGGTGTTTAGGTAGCACCTTGACGTTACAGTTTCCTCGATTCTACACTTTAGGAAATTGAGCTGTAAATGGCCTAGGGTCCTCTTCATCATGGAGGACTAGAACCCTCATCCCAAGTTCCCAGGTCAATCTACCTAGGGTTATACCTTCTGTAATCCCATGTGCCCAGTCTCTTTCTGACTGCGTCGCCTTCTCTCTTGCTCTTGCCTTCTCCACTCTAGCCACACCCCTGCCTATTCCAGGGCCTTTGTTGTTGCTTTTCCTTCTGCCAGACATAGTCTTCACCCTGGACTGGGGGATCCTTCTCGACATCCTGGTGTCAGCTCACCTGGCATACGCTTAGAGAGGCCTTCACTTTAAGGAATAACCCTTGGGCTGCTACTGTAGCACCCATTTCACTCTCTTCCTAGCACCTGCCGTTAACTAATTTCTCTGGTTTATTGGGTGATTTGTTTATTTTCTGTCCCTCTGCTCTGGAACATTAGCTCCATGAGAGCAAGGCCATGACTGTCAAATTCATCTCTGCACGTAGAACTATACCAGAGACAGAAGAGGTGCTCAATACGTCTTCGTGAAATGAATTAATAAACATTTTCCAATTAAAATTTAGCAAAGACAGTGCCCAAAATATTCACTGGCAGGCCTGTTAGCTAATGCCAGTGTAGAGGGTCCCTGTGCATGTACGGTTCCATCCTTTAGGGGAGGATGAGCCAATGATGAAGACTCAGGTAGGCATGTACAGAGAGCCCTTACTTGACAGAAAGAAAAGCACGTTGTCTATATGAGCTCATGTAACCGTCACCCCAACCTGAGAGGTGGGGACAATTATTTCCCCATTTTATAGATGAGGAAATTAAAGCCCAGGAAGATGACGACACTTCTTCAGGGTTACAGCTAGTATGTGGTGGAGCTGCTCTCACCTGTGTGGCATGTGACCTCTCAGCTAGGACTGTTAGGTAGGTAGAGAAAAGACATCCCCTTATAGGTACTAGGCTGTTGGGATTGTCTTGGCACCCCCTAGTGGCCAGGGTGGCTTACCTGGCAGAGATTGGGACCCCATTACAGACACTGTTTTTTACCACCTTGTGGGACTTCATTCCCTTGCTTGCTTTGTTCTGTCCTGGTCACACAGCGCTTGTCTCAGAACTCACCTACTGGGCTCCTTTCTTAGTTTCACCACCTGGCAGCCTCAGCTGTGATGCCCAGGCGCTGTGAGCTCACTCTTTCTGTCCTCCCGTCCCAGGTACCATATCAGTGAACAGCAGGCGCACGCCTTTTACCGCCAGCGGGGAGAGCGAGATCCTGGATCTGGAGGGGGACATGTACCTGGGCGGGCTGCCAGAGAACCGTGCCGGCCTCATCCTCCCCACCGAGCTCTGGACGGCCATGCTCAACTACGGCTACGTGGGCTGCATCCGCGACCTATTCATCGATGGGCGCAGCAAGAACATCCGGCAGCTGGCAGAAATGCAGAACGCAGCAGGCGTCAAGTCCTCCTGTTCACGGATGAGCGCTAAGCAGTGTGACAGCTACCCCTGCAAGAACAACGCTGTGTGCAAGGACGGCTGGAACCGCTTCATCTGCGACTGTACGGGCACCGGCTATTGGGGCAGAACCTGCGAAAGGGGTGAGTTGGCAGCATGGATGGCATGGGTGGTCAGACTCATGGGCGTGACCACTACAGTTATGTCCGTGGAGAGACTTGTGCTTTCTTTGCTACCACAGGTGCTACCTTTGGACCCACCTGTGCTTTCTTTCTTCTAGAGTAGTTTCCTTGGGTTCACTGCTTCCCAGGTAGCACCCTTTCTAGTTCTGGTTACTTGGATTTGCTTGGCACTGGGTCACAGAAAGGGACAGTTTTGAGTAAAGATTCCCATGATCATGATTTTTTTAAATTAAGTGTCAGGCATCTTTTATTTAGAGAGGGCGAATACTTGTCTTTTGGGATTCTGAATGGGCCGACTGGCTGTTTTATTTATTTAACTCACCGTTTTTGGTGCTCTCTGCACGCTAGCTCTTGTATTAGGCTTTAGACATACACCATTGAACAAGACAGATCCAGCTCTATTTTCATGGAGCTTGATTCCTAGTTGACTGTTTAGCCATTAGATGAATAATTTTAAACATGGTGAGTTTCTTAAGAGACAGTGTGATGTATTGGTTAAGAACGTGAACTCTGCAGCCAGACTGGGTGAGAAATCTGGCCCCAGAGGAGTGATGTGAACCATATCAAGATAATATCTTTGAGACTTGATTTCCTTATCTGCAACACAGGAATAATCAGGTACCTCCCTCACAAGATATTGGTAATGATGAAGTGAGTCAAAAGGTCCTGGACTAGGGCAAGCAGTTAATTAATGTTAGTGATTGTTGCAGTCATAATTATTGTCATTCAGCATCATTAAATGGGAAGTAGAGAGAGTTTGGGTGGCTTTTACAAAGGGACCTGACATACTGGAGGGGTTCATAGAAAGCTTCTGCAAGGAAGAAATATACAAGTTGAGACATGAAACATGAATAGGGATGAACTTGGCAAAGAGGAGGAAGGAAGGTGTGTGTCCTAGACAGGAAGGACATGCCAAAGGACAGAAGTAAGAGACCATGGCACAGTTGAGGAACTGAACACAGTCCAGAATGTACTGAAGTGTGGAGTGCTGTAGGGAGAAGGTTCAAAGATGTGGCTGAAGGAGTGGATAGCAAACCATGAGGACTGATGGATTAGAACAGGCCAGAATGCTGGGAGGAGCCCTTTTCATTCACCACTTTAGCATCTTATGTTTGCACTGAATTTACAGTTGGGGTGAAGGGCAGAGGTAAAGGCAAGCAAAGGGACAACACCAAGATAAGAAGATTCTAGTCTATAAGCCAGTCCAGATTATAGCTCAGTTGATTGTTTTATATGCCAGGCACACAGAATCAAGTTGACTGTCCATGGATTGTCAGCCTCTATTTGATATGAGAAGATAATCTACACAGTTGTCAAGTGTTTGCTGAGGGTATAGCTCTAGGGCTTTGAGGATACTGCATCTATTATAGGTAACTCTTGCCCTCAATAGGCTTATCATCTGTTTAGCTGAGCAGTTGAAACATCAATATGAAAAACAATAATAAAATGATAAAAGGCAGTGGCATGGGCTCTATTGGTGGACCAGACTGGGAGGACATGGAGATTCAAAAAAGGGAAGACTTTCTTGAGGGGGAATCTACAAGGTCTCATCCCTAAAGACTACCAGTGGTCAGAATTGTCCACCATCACAAGTCTGGTGATGAGGATATATCCTAGGGCAGGAACTGGATGAGTAGTCAAAGATGTTTCTTGTTGTTGTTTCTGTGAGGTCAAGTGTATTACTAGTTAAGGTGTGCATCAAGAGAACTGCAAGTCTTCCTTGCAGGTGGACCAAAAATAGGGTTCAGGACATTGGCAGAAGGGAGAAAGAGCCTCCTTGGAACTTATAGAATTTAAATTCAAATTTACTGAATTTTCAAAGCAGCAACAACCAGAATGTGAGCTAAGATAAGGAGGCAACAATTTTGAACAGAAGTGGGCTGCCTAGGAGCTGGTCAGTCTGTCAAGCTCCTAGACTCTTTCTAGGGTAGACTACCCTGGTGTTGGTTGGTTTGGGAGACTGAAAGGTCATTCAACCTCTGAGACGCATGAGACAGAAAGGTAGTGTAAGAACTGAAAGTCACTTTAGACACCTGACTTTCTCCTCCTGGGTCTCTTCCGAAATCAAGGTCCTTGTGGTTGCTGAAGACAGGGAGCAATGACTGTAGGTATCTGTGTCTCTGAGTTCACCTATGCCAAGGGCAGATCAATGGGAGTTGGTCCAAGATTTGCCAAGGATGGTGAAAGTCACTGCACCTTTTACATTGTCACTTTTGACTAGTCATTAAAAGGTTGCTGATTGGGGTATATGAGGGACAATTATTCCTGGTACAGTGCAGCCAAGAGCCATCCATTCTGGCCAAATGAGAAGTAGCCTAGCAAATTTAAGACATTTGATCTGTACATCGCTCAAATTCCAGACAGTTTAACTGATTGTTTTGTTCCTCCGCTAATTGTTTTTTGGCCCTGTATTGTTCTCGACACCATGTTCAGAATGAATCAGTGGAGTGTAAAAATGATAGGATTCCACTCTGCTACCAAAGCAAATAGAACTTCCAAATGACATTGTTTTTCTTTATTGAAACTGATTCCTCAGGAGAGGTGCTTTTGAGTGTCTTTTATTCATTTTCTATACATGCAGCAGCCATGAATCTCTAGTATGTTCCAGGCATTGAATTAGATGCAGAAGTTGTAAATAAACTGACAGCACCTGATTTTGATCAAGAGGCATGTAATCCTTCTAGGCAAACAAAGGGAGATGTGGGAAATGTGCTAACATGTGGTTGGTGTTATGTTGGAGGGAACAGAAGGACATACAGATGGGAGAGGCCATGTTAATATGGGGCAGTGATGACCAGAAAAATGGGCCTCAGGGTTGGTTTTTTTTTTAATTATCTTGTCTCCTATTTCTAATAAAATTATGGCCTCTTCCTGCCTGTCACCCTTAGGACTCACTACAGGCACTTCTGCAGTGTGGGGAAGGAAAAGGGTTTGTTAAAATTATTTATATACAGGAACACAACCTCTTTTGGATCAAGTAATGCTACTCCATCTACCATAACGTCAGCAACCTGGTCACTCAGTTTACCATCCTCTCCTTAATTTTCTTCTAGGAGCATTAAACCTAAGCCTAGAATTCATAATTGGTGCTAAATGTGCTAAGTCTAGGAGAGTTCCTGAGACAGTATGCCCCATCTAGCCCAAACTGTGTCCTGTACTTGGGCTTCATAATGGTCAGTGCATTGGTATTGCAGGCCCTGCAACAGGAACGGTAGTGTTAGAAAGAAGCACTTTTTATATGAAATAGAGAGGCATAGGAGTGATGCTGAAAACTGGTATTTAGAGAAAAAGTAGAGCTGGGGATAGCATGGGCTACATATTAGATCAAAATAGCCCAAGAACTCAAGCAAAGAGCAAGCAGTTCAGTCTAAGAGACAACTCCAAGATCAAAGTTGCCAGCCCAAGGCAAGGGAATATAGCAGGCAACTACTGGGGAATATATGAGTATGTTAGACCAAGGTTAATTTGCATGAGTATTTTTCTCTTAGAGTAAAAATGGAGGGCTCTTGTTTGTACCCTTACAAGAGTACTTCTACTGCCTGTGAAAATGAGCAGTGCTAAATCTTGACATATGACAATTGGCTTGATGTTATATTTAGATTTTTTCAGCATGCTCTGATACTATTCTAAGAAGATGTAGATATATCTACCCATCTTGGTTGTTCAGCTGTAGCTATTTGGGTTTGCTATTCATAATGAAGTGGGAGACCTAAAAAGTAAAGTCCTATTTTAGCTGTGGAATGCCAATCAGTTTGGTTGAAATGCTTTCATCTGCTGGAAGACCACCTGCCATCCCGTGAAGTCCTATTGTACAGAGGAAGCATTCTAGCTTGTCTGTCTTGAGAGGATAAGATCAATTGACCTGGGACAACATAGACATCTTCTTGCCAGTGTAGCCAAACTGTTTAGTTTCCTTGGTGGGAATCAAGTGTCAATAGTCAAGGCAACTGATTTTATTTATTTGTGGACCACTAAACTTCAGTTTGAGGCCACTGCAGATTCTATCCTCTCCTCTGGATGGCTTTTGCTGAATGTAGGTCATCGTTTATTTAGCAAGAAAGAAAATAGGAATCAGCCCAAGTCCATCTCTGTGACAAGAAAAATAACCTACATTGCAGCACCTAGAGTCAAGATTGCCTAGTGGTTAGTGGCATGAATTTTAGAGTTGGAGCTTAATTCCTGTGTTGGTTCTATCACTTACTAGCTAGATGATTTACAACATATTTTGCTCTTAATTCTTCTAAGTCTCAGTTTTCTTATTTGTAAAATGGGGACATTGATACTAGGTAAAGTTTTCTTGATGACAAGTTACAGAATTGACTATGGCCAACAGAGTCGAGGAAGAGGATTTGCTGCATGATTGTCTAAAGAGGCATCCATCAGATACAGATCTCACTAACTACCTCTTACACAGGGAAGCAGAGCAACTCTGGGGACCCCAAGGCACAGTGTTTAAAATGATTAATTTCTTTGACCTCCAGGTTCTGGATTTTTCCATTTATAATTTACATTTCCCAGCAGGAGAATCTGATTGGCCCAATTTGATTCTCCAGCCAGCTCTGTCCAGGTGGGCCATCACCTAGAATAGATGAGAAGGGTCACCTGTGTGGGCGTGTATGTATATACATGGGTAAGCTCGGGGTACTCTGACCCATGCAGCCATGTCCTATTTTAGATGTCCAGCCATATGGACCTACGGTCTGATATAAGAAAATGTTTCCTGGGATTATGAAAATTTGGTGTCTTTGGGAATATTAAGTTGTAGAACCAAGAAAATGTGATAGAAAGGGGAAATCTGCTATTCTCACTGGTCCCCAGGATTCCATTCTTCTGACGTAAGCACCAGTTGAAAACCAAGAATGAAAGATATTTTGAGTTCTCTCAAATGCTTCTTGTTCCAACAGGCAAAGAGTGCAGGCAGCATCTTCTCCCTGCTCCAGTTCAGGGACTTCCCTTTCAGCCAACCCCTCTGATGGCTGCTGTGTGCCCCAGAGCAGCTGCACATTCTGCCTGGGAAGACTGAGACACCACTTTTAGGTGAGGCTAGAATATGTCATTTGGATGCCACATAGAAATCATGACATCAGAAAATACTGTTCATGTCATCTGTATCTACTCCTTGTATCAGTAGGTAAGGAATTGAAGCCCTAAGAAGTTAACGTGACTTTAACTTGGAGTAGCTATGCAATGGTTGAAATTCATGATTTCTGACTCCTAGTCCATTGCACTCTTGACTACTTTGAACAGTTTTCCTTCTTGTATATGTGAATGAGGTTATATTGTAAGGTTGTTGAGGAGAAAACAGTGCATTAAATATCTTTGTTTCCATGCAGTCTCTAGCACTGTGCTATATACACACTATATGGTTATTAAATGTTGAGGGCCCCTGTCCTTAGCCAGAGTCTCTTCTTGGTCTGTACATGCCCCTCAGTGCCCTCATCCATTGCCATGATGTCAAAGGTCATGTATATGTCGGTGACTTCCAAGTCAGGATCTCTCTCCTGGAATTCTCTCTCTCTGGAATCCCAGAAATCTGTATCTGGTTGTCCATTTGACATCTGCACTTGGATATCTGATAGGTAGCTTAATCACAACATTGAAAAAAAGAAATTTGAGTTCCTCCTCCCTGCCTTTGACTTTTTTTTAATTTTAGTTTTCCCCCTCTCAGTAAATGGCATCATCACTGTCCTGGGGGGTTTCCTTGATTTTTCTTCCATCTCATTCAGTCTGTCTCAGCAAGTTTCTGTTGATGCTTTATCTAAACCCATCCTGCATGTGTCCACTTCTTTCCCTTTCACCACCATTATCCTAGGTCAATCTATACTGATCTCTTCTTTGGACCACAGGAGACTATATCATATGATTATGAAAAGGTCAAGTTCACTTTATGGCTTTCTCACAGCACTAAACTATTATTAAAATGTCTTCACACTCAACACATTTCTACCTTAAGCAACTGTAGTTTTAGTAGCTGTTGGTCCCCTAAATTATAGGAAATGAAAATTATAGCAAAAGAAGCTCTGATGCTTCTTTGGAATTAACTTCAACATTCACATAGCAGTTCCATAAATAGGTATCTAGCCCCTCTCTGTGTCAGGCTTAGTGAGCTAAGTTGTGAGGGAACAAATTTGTAGAAGATATGGTTTCAGTTCTTTTATGGACTCAGTCTAGTGGAGGGGATGGAGAAGTCATCTGCAGACTGTAATGCAATCTACCAAGGGCAATGGTTCAGGGAATAATTATAGGAAAGAAAAAGGTAACATTAGAAAACAAAATATGTCCAACATGACACACCACTTTATAACTGGTTCTAGATCCACTGGGATCTGCTCAGACTGACTCAGTGGTGTGGGAACACAAGGAACCCTAGCCTTCAAGGTCAAATATAATAATCCTGGTTGCTTTCACTGGCTCCAGTGCCACTGAGGAGCTGCCCCATTCCCCAGGGACATCCAGGACCTTTATTTAGATATATGACCTTGAGATTCTTACTTGGATCCTCTGGTGTCTCTGTTATGCAAAAATAAAGTGAGGCAATTGGGTTTCATGTTCTCTCAGGGCCCTTTCAATTGTAAACTCTGTGATCCTCAAATGTCATCAGCTTGGCAATGGCTTCCCTTATCCTGAGATGAGGGGTAAAGGTGAGTGAAGGACAGGACAGGGATGTGAGTCCTTGCTCCTTGCAGTATGCAGAATTGTCTGGGTTAGGAGACTGGATTTAGTTATGTCAGCACTGCACTGAAGTTGTCGCCTCTGATTCATTTATTTAAAAAAATGAATGCCTTGATGTACTGGGAATACTTCAGGCCCATGATATATATGGTTTAATGGATGGATTAATGAATATAACCTTGGATTTCTTAAGAGCATTAAAAGGCTGTCTCCTTTTCTCTCCATTGTTTACCCCTTTTAGATGGGTAATGACATGTGCCAGAGGGAGGGGCTTTCCAAGAAATACACAATTCATCAACATTAACCAATGAGTCCCTATTTCCCCCTAATTGGTTGATTCTTAAGTCATACAGATATAGCTCTGGTGAGGACCATAGCAGTGCTCTGATTCATACTCTTATGTTTTCTCTTCCTGTTTTCCAAGTGTTTCTCTTTGCAGACTGAGTAGTATGATCCCAGGACATTGTTCCATAGTCCACGAAGCCTTCCTATGTGTTATTTCACTAGGTAAGGGTCTGAGGTATCCCTGACCACAGCTGCTCCTGTCACTCCAAAGGAGACTCTATTATTCTGGAATCTTAAAGCTCCAGGGGTCTCAGGAGGACAGGCTTGGGGCTTTGGAGATCTTTGAAATATCTCCATCTTGGCCTCTGTTCAGCCTGAAAAAGGAGGGTCAGCACTTTGAGGCAACGTGTGACAACTGCTTAGAACTGCATC
>PVKM010031154.1:0-16946 GCA_004027735.1 Carollia perspicillata | reverse complement strand
GAAAGAAGAGAGAAATGGGAAGAGAAGTCGGTTGTTGTCACAAAACAGATCAATGGCTTTTACATTAGAGCCACATGGGGAATTTTGAGCCAAATACTCAGCTTTATCCCAATAGATTAAATCAGAATCTTTCAAGATAGGGCTGACACTGATAGTTAAACAAGAAAAAAAAAATAGTAAGACTCCCAGGTACTTCTGTTGCACAGACAGTATTGAGAATCACCAGACAAGATGATGGTGAGAGTATCATTTGAGAAAGAGAAGAAATTAATTAAGGAATACCCTTATGCAAAAGGGGATTTTTAAAAAATACTTACCAACCTAAAAATGTGAACTCTTCTTGATTTACAAAGAAACAATAAATCACTGTTTTAATGAGTCAGTGGGGCAGCCAAGGCTGAGAATCACTGGAGCATAATTCACTGTGTAATACTGTAATATTTAATCCTTATTGGATTCCAAACTTGGGCCACTGGAAAACAGAGACAGATAACTGTTTATTTAATCTGTCACCATAAATGAGAAAGGCTTTAAATTACGCTCAACTATTCCAAATAAAGAAGAAAGGAATTAATGTTTTTGCATTTGTAAAAAGCTCTGGTCTAAAGCTCCATAAAAGAGTCCATTTGAGCAATATTGAACAAAAAATAACCGAACCTACATGGCTCCTAGTTGTCACCTAGAAGTCATGCCTCTGGGACTCGTGAAGAGACTGACTTGGAAGGTGTTGCTACAGCCGTTGCGTACATCTGGATTTTCAGCGCATCTCTTCCTGTGTTCCTCCCATTTATACCTAAGCCGTAGCTTAGAAATTATTCTCTGGAAGTAACCAAACTAGCATGACATGGTAGACTCCTTATAGAGAACTCTCTGGTATCTTTGTTTCTGGGAACTGTTCACCCTCTTTCTTCCTCTTTTTTTTTTGGTGGGGGGGTCTCGTATTTTCATTTAGGCAAACATATTTGGATAACATGACCTTGCCTTTGTCACAAGCGATTGTTTCAGGGCCAGGCATATGACCTGAGCTGGGCGATGGGCTACTTCCCAGGGGTATTTTCACTCTGCGAGTCTAAAGAGTCTGATGTTCTCTTGAGGAGTGGAGGTGTGCGGTTGGAACACGCTATTGGCATCCGTTTTCCACCATGAAGATGGGAGTGGAAGAACTTGGTTGGGAGAGAAGGGGAAGAATGAAGCTCGTGACCAGAGGGAAGCGAGGGGATGAGGGGCCTGGGAGAGGTCAGACAGCTGCTTCCGGGTCAGTCCGTGGTTTCTGTTAGACACCCTTGAATCCCCACAATAAATTGTTCTTTTTCTCCTGACCATGAGCTAGAGTTAGTTATCCCTGGTATAACAACTAGATCTAGAAATACAATAAGCCCTGCGTATACATGTATACATATAAACTTATCTGTAAATATATAAATGTGTGTAAATGTACATAAATGTATATACACACATTTCTACCGGCTCCATGGTTATCATCATAAAGCTGAAAGCAAAATATTTACTAATTCAGCCACCACATTCCAAGTGCTTTTTAGAAATGGATATCAGAGATGCAAAAAACACAGCAGGGGAGGTGATGAAACACATTCTTCCAACTCTGAAAGGGTTGTGGTAGTGGCAGTCATCAGCCTGGTGTGTTCCCAAAAACTGTTTAAAATGTTTTCTCATCATCTTGTCAACGTTATCCTACGGAACCCATAAGGATCCTGACATGGTGTCCATGGCACATTTAAATGGTTCTGGTTTTCATACAGAATTCTGAACTTGATCTCGTACCATTACTCAGAGTTAAGTACTGCATGGTATATTTCCATTAAAAAAAAAAGATGTTGCCCTGATTATTGCCTGATTTGTTACTATGGTTTTCTGAAGTTGCACTAGATTCAATATCACCCCATTCAGATAATGTATAAATAGTCTGCTTCACAATCAAATTTAAAGATCATGTTAGTTTTAATAACAATTTTGAAAATCACTACAGAGGTTTTGCTGGAATTTACATGACAATCACTGTCAAAAATACATTAGAATAGCCATAGGTTTAGCTTGGTATGGTTTTATACAAGAGACATAGGAAGGGACAAGAGAAGGAAGAGAAGGTTGTTCGAGTATTTAAAATGCACTAAACTGTTGCTGCAAAAAGCATTTTCTTAGCATGGGGGGATGAGAAAGGCTGTGTACGTTGGTGCTTGGGAGTCTGTACATTTAGACCGAATTTGTACTCGAGTTGTCAGTATGGCTAATGGGTGAAAAAATATCCATACGCTATTGGTTATTTCTTTATTTTGATTTAGCTTATACCAGTACTGAAAACCTAATTTAAGTTCATGACAGCGGTGATTTTTCAAAATGTCTGAATTCTTTCTAATGAACTGCCCAGACTTACTAAAAACAGCAGTGGGATGGTGACCGCCTCCAAGCTCAGGAGAGGGCCGGCCGAGGAGTCCAGCCTGCTGACAGGGCATCTGGCCGCCTGGTTTCCAGCCCCAGTACTGCATACATGCCTGGTGTGGCAGCTCCCCAGGCTGCCGTCTGGTTACGTCAACCCTAGCAAACGCACACGATAGGGCTGAGTGGGACTCAGGAGTGACCTGTTTCTTTATAAATTTCTTGGGGTGACATGCGTTCACATGGTTATATAAGTTTCACGTGTACATTAACCAATTCCCAGTGGTGATGATTCACTTGTTTTAAAAACCAGACTTTGGGGGCCACTTATCCAGTCTTCCCAGCTGATAGGATGGCTCCTCAGTTCTGGACCCTTGTACTTTTCTGTATAGGGTCTTCCTTGGCTGGGCTGAACTTGGCTTTGACGATATCCTCATAGCAAGAGTCCATAATGTTGGGATTCTGCCTGTGCAGTCACCCACTGAGCAGTCTTGGTGGATATGACCAGCCTCCCTTAAGTCCCTGGACCTAGAATTCTCAATGGAAGAATAGAGATCATGCTCTTCCACGGGTGTTACTCTGCATGTGTCCAAAGCCTATAATTTTACTCTACTCCACAAAGTCTGGAGGACAACTTAGTGTGTGGGGATTGCACCACCAAGAAGATCCCTAGGTGATTTTTCTCTGGCTAAATGGTAAGGACCATTGCTACAAAACTTTAGAGGAGGAAGAGAGAATTGCTGCCTACACTAATCTAGAATAACTTTAAGGGAAAAAGGATACTTTTAAAAGGTTAAAAGTATTTGCACATATAGAAAGTAATGAGAAGGACCTCCAGGTTAGTAGAAGCCGAGGGGAACAAAGCAGGAAGACGAGAAAGGACAAGGTGCACCCACGGAGCACGCACAGGTCAGCCTCACTAGGAGAGTAGAGAGGGGAGGAATTAGGGCGTGATGCGCAGTTAAACAAGAATGAGATGCCCTTGAATTGAGATAATGATCCCTTACAGCCAATAACTTCCATTGGCTGAGCATTTACTACATGCCATACTATAAACTACAGGACAGAGTCTTTTATCACAAGGACCAAGTACACTGGTACAAAGCAGGTGCTCAATAAAAATAGGTTGAATGAAGGAATAAAAAGTCTTATCCTACTTAGTTGGTTTATACAGGTGTTGTTACCTGCTTTACAGGTTCTCTGAGGTTAACCGGCTTGCCCAAATGTCCAGGCAGATCTATGCTGTGCTCTCTGAGCTAAGGAGTTCATTTCCGAGCTGCAGAAAATGAGGGAACAGTGGCAAGTTTCAAGCAGGAGAATTTGGGGATTGTCAAGGTGGCCATTTTGGAGAAAATATGGCTTTTAGTGTTATTTATTGGGAAGTGAGAGCAGAATGCCCGAATGCACCCCGGGAAGCACCTGAGAGAGAGAAATGGCAATGATGGGATTCGGGAGGCATTCAGAGAAAGAGCGTGGGACTTACGGCCCGAGGAAAGCTAACGGGGCTTTCAACATTAGGATGAAGATTTCTGGGAGGAAACCTACACATAAATCGATTGTTCCCAAAAGTTACAAACTGTTATAGCAAATAGGCAAGGAAGGGACTTCTTCACTTGTATGTTGACTTCTATAGTAAATTGGCTTTAAATTTTTCCTTGTCTGACACATTCTTGTTTCTCATCTTTATCAGAGTCAGTAAGTGCAAGTGAGAGCTAGACTGAGAGCGAAAGTAAAGAAAGAAAGGCCCTGACTGGTGTGGCTCACTGGGTTGGGTGTTGTCCTACAAGGTTTCTGGTTCAAATCCCAGTCAGGGCACATGCCTGGGTTGTGGGTAAGCTCCCGGATTGGGGGCATGCAAGAGGCAGCAGATCGACGCGTCTTTCTTTTGTTGATGTTTCTATTCCTGTCTTTCTCCCTCCCTTCCCCATCTCTAAAATTAAAAAAAATAATAAAATATTTTAAAAAGAGAAAGAAAGGAGGAAAGGGCAGGGAGAGGAAGAGGGAGAGAAAGAGAGAATGGCCTGTTATATCCAAAGAAGTCCTTAAAAGCCAAATAATCAATTCTTAATTAGATTTGTGAGCAACCTTATTTTTGATTATATCATGAAGGAAATAAGGAAACATAGTTTGCTATTTAAATCTATCATTAAGTAGGTAAAGGAGGAAAATTAGGACAAATGGCAAACAAACTGAAGTTAATAGCTAATGTGGAATGTACTCACCCTGAAGAACTAGAGCCAAGAGCACGTAATATACTTCTCGGGTACCCAAACTATGGCCATGTTCTGATTTTCTAAGTACTGAAATAAAATGAAGTTGTCTACAGGTTGCTTTCTAAATTCCTCTCAAATCCTTCCAGTTTTCATGTGAGCACTTTCCACTGGATGTCAGTGCAGGTAGAACACAGTCCGCACAGAAACGAGGGCTGTAGACACACTGCGCTGATTTCTAACTCTGTAAAAATCAGTTTGCATGTCAAAGCGTTTCTGGTACGATTTTCTTGTTCAGCCCCTGCCCCAACCCATCCCCGCCTCCAACTGACCTGTGAGCCTGGCAAGTTCTGTCTTCTCCTTTCCCCCACTCAGCGTTGCTCATTCGTTCTTGAGTCCTTTAATAGGCTGAAACTCAAATTCTTCAATGCTACAGCACTTCATCAAACTTATACGAGTTAAATTTGGAGAATGACTCTCACTTCTTCCAAGTTGTATATGAACGAAGTGTGTTTCTAGACACTCTATTTTTATATATGGTTTATGTTATTGTAATCAGAGTCATTCATTCAGCAAACATTCCCTGTGCGAGTGATTGGAGGCCAGGAGTTATTCTAGGCACTGTGGACACAGAGATGAGACTCTAGTGATTTTCACAGCCCCGGAGATGGCACAGAAGCTGATGGCAGCAGGACAGTATTGGAGGGCCCTCCAAGGGATCGACACAGGGCATCATGGCCACATCCCCAAGCACTGATCCTCTGAGAAGGTCTGTCTCCTTCACTGCTGGTATGGCAGTCTTCCAAAACAATCGATGCTGGGTTGCCTCTCTTTTGGGTTGCCCTTGCTATGATTCATTCAACCACAGAGAATGGAGGTTTCAGAAAATCAAGAGACAGAGACAGTCTGCTTGAGCTTACTAACCCTGTTGCCTGTGCTCTCTTTCTCAAGTTGAGGAGCCTGATTTTATGAATGACTGAGGCCTGGGAGCAGCTCCCTTGGCTTTGGGGTAAAATACAAAGGTGTGTAGGCACTTGTGGGTCGGGCTGTGCCTGCAGCCCGGCCTTGTCTGTCTGAGCAGGAAGCCATTCTGAGAAAGGGAGGCCTTCCTTCCTTCAGAGCTGAGAGTATGGACAACTTTCTTTTCTCATTGGAAACACTGACGGGCCAGTGCCTCTCTGTTCTCTTAGAAAGTTTCAATCAAACAAGTTCAACTTGCAAAGAGATAGGATTCATACCAAGGGATTTGCAAACAGGAGACGTCTGTTCTGCGTATCACATGTGGCCTTTTTCTGAGTAAGCAGCACATACATTTTGGAGTAACTTGCTTAAGAGCTGTGATGACAGTCTGTTAACTCTGGTATCTCTTCCACAAGAAATCATCTGTGGACATGCCAGAGGGCCGTAGCCTTTCTGTGGACACCTTACAGCATGGCTACGCCTCTTGGCATCCGACCCATTGCAAGATGCTCAATGGGCATATAACAATGGGCGGAGGCACCAAGGCCGATCATGTCTGTGTGGGTGGTGGGTGAGCCGGGAGGAGGATGGAGGAGAGGAGGACATGGCCTAGGTCACAAAGAGGAGGGGTAAGGTGGCCATTCGGGAAGAAGGGACAGCAGGAGCAAATGCGGTGACTGGGGACAGCATGGCTGACATGGGGGATGGAGATGAAGAAAGAGACCAGGGCTAGACTGCAGAGTCCACTGTGTGTCAGCTTCAACTCACTGGCACAGTTATTCTGGGGTCAGACTCCATGTGGTCCACACACATTAGCAGTATCCCAAAGGCCAGCATGCACAGCTTGGCAGTTACGAGAGACAGGAAGAGTTCCCGGATGCTGAAAGGACCACAGTTATTATTGCCTGGGGCAGCAGGTTTTGGGAGACAAGTCCCTAGACACGTTTTCCTTGGCAGAATGATACCAACAGGACAAAAAGTAGGCCAAGAGATTCTGCCCGTTCTCTGGAAGAGTGATGAATGGAATCTTGTTGATTTGGCATCCGTTCCTGACTCAAGGAAAAGGTCTAAAGTGCAACTGCTACATTCCATCATTTAGCTATGGAGCTACATTCCATCATTTAGCTAATGGGAGCTTGAGGATTTGCCAGACATCGTTTCTGGGCTTCACATGATTCCAGAGCTGCTTTATGCTGACACTGTGATTACCGCCTCCTCTAGGCAGGGATCAAGCCAAAGGAGAATGGCGGGCACACTCTCTAGTTGAACCTCGGCTAGAAGCTGAATCGCCTGCTCCAAGGTCAGGCTTTTGGCGGAAGCAGTGAAAAGGATTGAGGCCAAGTTCCTTCCATCTGGAGGATGCTAGAGCAGGGACTGGTTGCCCCCAGACACACAGGCCTCTCCTGTATCTGTTCATTCAGCCACTGAGCAGATACTTGTTATGTGCCTAGTGTGTCTAGGGCCCAGTTCTCGGCTCTGAATGGAACCCAAGGAGTCCCTGATCGAGTGAGGGGAGACTGACAATCCATAAATGAATATGAAACTTTCATATGGAGGTAAGCTCTTTGGGAAAAAGGCAGGGTGAGGAGATAAAGAATGACAAGGAAAAGGTGCTTCTTTGAAGTCTCGAACAATTATCAAACAATGTTTCTTGTTGTAAAATGGAAAAGAAAATAGCAATGAATCCTTTCAAATTCCTCAGGCTGTAACAAGAATTAAATGCAACGAAGGCTTCGCCGCCCCTCTGGAACACAGCAAGTAGTCAGTCACCGGTAGCTTACATTACTACTGAGGCCGAAACCGTGACAGGAGCTAAGTTCTCTTAGAACCTAGAAGTCTGTCAAACTTTTGTGTTCAGGTTTGGTTCCACTCCTTAAAATCCGTACGGCCTTCGTCACTTACTTTAGATGTGGCAGTTACAGACACATCTCTCTGTGTCTGTGTTCCCGCCTGTGAATGGAATCAGAAGGGCACCTTGCTTGTGAAGTTGTTGAATGAATTATTGAGGAAGAACATCTGAAGTGCTTAGCTCTGTGCCCGTCATATAAAATAGATACTCAACACAAGGTATCTATGACTATGATAACCTCTTCAAGAAAGAGTTTCCCCGCATGAAAATCAGCCTTCGAGGAGTATAATTGTTTTGGCATAGTAATGATTTTTTCTTCTTGTAGCACCCAGTTCTTCTTGAGGAGAGGAGAACAGAATTTAGAACAAATTGGCAGTGACACCGTGTGTGTCCTACCTATTATTAATTCACTTACAGTTTCTTAAAGACACCTCCCCCCTCGCTACTCTTGGGAGACAATGATATGTTAACAAAATAGAAGGTGTATATCCTACTATTCAAAACTCAAATGCATTGACACCCTTTGGCCTCAGGAGTAGCACATATCCTGCTTAGTGTGTCTGTATCTTCTGCTCAAGTATGCACCCACGTCAGGAAATCTTCCTTATTGGTGAGTCTTTGCAACACCTACCACAGTGCCTGGAGAGTTCAGTGCTTGGAAGATAAGGTTAAATTGACTTGAGGAGCCTGAATGGAAAAGAATACATAAACAATAGCCACAGCGACAGAGCAGAGGCCATCACGCTAAGCCACACTTGTGCAGAAAGGAATGGGTTCACCACCATGGCAACACCCCTTTCCCTCCCCTCTGCAGAGCCTCTGGGAGCTGTGTCCTCTTGGAAGAATCAGGCCACAGTCATTGCCACCACGGGTGCAGTCCCCTCCTCTGCCTCTTCAGCCACTCCCCGGGGAAATGTGCCATGGGTGCTGAGCTTCCACTCGGAAGGCCCATTCTGGAGCGTCCTTGATGAGCTTGGACATTGCTACGTTGAATCATGGCCTTAGGAACGGGAAAATATTGATCCCTCTGTTTACTTGAATCATAAAAATGTTCTTCTTCTTTTGTGTTTTAGAAAATGACATTTCAAGCCAATGTTTGCTCAATTCAATTAAATTCACAACAAAATATGAGATGATCTCAGCCAAATGAATCAAAGATAATCGGTGAAGGAAATACAGGTATGACAATTAGCCTACAACTTTAAAAAAATTCCAGAAATGTATTAGATTTGAAATTTCATGCAAATAAGGTAATCAAGTGCAAACTGCATGAGAAGAACATGAAATTAAATTATGAAGGAAACTGGTATTATTCTTCCAGTCAGCAAAGGGGAAATCTTATGAAGAAATGAGGAAACAAATGAAAGCAGTGAGAAGCAAATGTGATCAACATATAAGGTGGCCAACATCTAACCTAGTGATGGTACATAGTGTATCCTTAACAGAAGCTTGTTAAGTAAGTGAATAAGTAAGAGGAATGGGTTGCAACATTAAATGTGCAACAAATTAAGTATAGCATGCAATATCATTATGTGGCAATACATCATAAAGAAGACTAGGTTTAGAGTAAGGATTTTAACTGTCCTAATTCAATGTAATTAGTTCCATGGGAAACAGCTCTGATTCTCAACTGGATGTCTACTTGAAGTTTGGATGCATGCAACTATTAAAATGAAAGTTCTCACATTTTTTATTCAAATTGCTGCATGGAAATGAAGGCCCAATCAATATGGATAAGTCCAGAGGCCAAGGCAGAATTCGGGATGAGCCACCAAAACAGTCCCTCTTCTCCACAGAGGAAGGCGAGAGCTCATTCCCAGGCTTTATTTGCACATGGTGCTATTCACAGATGAATAAAGCATGCCACTTTGTTATTCACCCCCTGGGTCCACAGTACGTAAGCACAGAGAGGAAGTGGTCCAAGAACCATTGGCATCCAACCCGTGATACATTATGTTGCTAAGTATCTGGCATGGCTATTGGCTCCACCTCTTCAGCCAGTTGCCAAATGTCATTTAACAAAGCCTCCTCATCCAGGACCTCTATGTGACTACACTGGAGATATCATCCCCTGGAGGTGAAGAGACACATTCCCTGAAGAAACTCATCATTAGAAATAAACATGGCAGGGCATCAAAAGGCAAAAGCAATATGAGGAAATTGAAGAGGAGCTTTTGAATAAACCGTGTTTGCGGGTTTGCATGTGTGTTAGTGAATGTGTGCAAATGGGAAAGTCTTTATTCCATGAAGTGATATTTTTTCTCCTAATTGCCTAAACTAGTGACTAGCCTTCCCCAGCTCCATATATAAAGCAAATACTTACTCTTGCCAGCAGTTTTCATGTCACAGTATCCACGACTGCTTGGGTTTTAGCTCTTCCTTCTAAGTGTTTTGGGAAAACCGAGCAAAGATTTCTCCTCAGCCTGCCTTCTTTCCAAGTGGAAATATCCTCTGTCACTTTGCCAAGCTAAAAGTCAAATGGGACGTTTTAAAGAGAGAGTGGAAGAATTCCTTTAATGAGCTTTATCTTCTTACTTCGCATGGTCTTTTTAGGCAACCTCACCCCCTGCACACGCGTGCACACGTTAAAGTGTGCACACATTACACACTCCTCGACGGTCAGCATCCCCACTACGCTGCTCCCTGTGCTTCTCACCAGGTCTTTCACCTCAGCTCCAAATTCGTATCTATCATCAGGCACTTAAAAATGAAAGGTGTTCAATATTGAGCTTACTGTCTGTCTACTGGAACTGTCTTACCCTGACTTCTCTTTATGAACGGCATACACGTGAATCTGGTCACAACCTTGCCAAGCTCCCGAGTCATTAGATACTGCTATGTCTCCTTCAATTTCTGAGTCAATTTTGCTAAGCATTAATGTTGACTGTAGTGGCAAAAGTATTCTTTTTTTCAGCCCCTTCTTCAGCAACCTGACCATCACTTCTTAGCCTGGCTGCACTTGGCCTTTCCCCGGAGGGTGGCAATAGCCACCCAACGGTCCTGCAACCCACACTCCCCATTCTGGCACTGTTCTGCACCTTCCGAACAGACGTCACATCATGTCTAGCCACCGCTGAAACTCTCAGTTTAACAAGAAAGGGACAAAACCTAGATGAGGAAAACTATAGTATCTTTGCCCTGAAAAGTAATATATAAATTTAGTGCAATTAGAACTCCAATAAAATTATTCGATTGGATCGAATGATGCTAACACTGATATGAAGTAGTCAGTTCTGAGGAAGTTTTTGAAACAAGAGTGTTTGGGGATAAATGCACTTTACTAGGTGGTAGAAAGTATGATAAAGCTGCTATTACAAAACACAGTATTGAGGCAGGAATGGAGAAATAGATTACTGAAACAGAATTGAGAACCTAAAAATAGATCCCAGAAGATAGAAAAACTTGGTATATAATAAAGGTAATATTTTCAATGCAGGGAGAAAGGTAGTTTATTTAATAAATAGTGTTGACTCAATGGGCTATTTAATTGGAAGAACATTAAATTGGACCCTGATATACGTTATATGCTAAATTAAATGCCACATGTATTAGAGATTTCACTGTAACCACAAAATCCTGAAAGAATGTCTCAGTAAATACATGTGCAATGGAGAAAGGAAGATCTTTTTAACCACAACCAGAAATCCTAGTGCTATAAACAAAGAAAAATCACATAAATATTAAACTTTTGTATGCAAAATACACTATTAACAAAGCCATTAGACAAATGATAGATTTTGAATAAATATTACTATTGCAGAAAATAGACAAAGAACTCCCCAAAATTAACAAGGGCAAATAAAAACAACAAAATATGGCAAAAAAATAAAAAGAGCCTATTTCCAAAAGACACAATTCAAATGGCGAAGAGACATAAGAAAAGAACCTCCCAGGAAATGGTGAGATGGCATTTGACACTCAACAGCCCGTCCAAAACAAAACAGAACTCTGCCACCCAGTGCTGGTTGGGGAACAAAGAATACTCTCTCACGTGCTGCTGGCAGAAATGTTTGTCTTTTAGGAATATAATCTGGTGATTTATTAAAATCAAGTCTTCATCCTAGAATATCAGCACCAGTTTGTAAGAATATATATGTATACGTGTGTCTATAAATCAGAAACAAAAAATACCACATTAAACATGAATGGGTGAATTATAAAATAAAATATGAAAAATATGGCACATTCACATTTTGCAGTGTCTTAAAAATATAAGTTGACTTGGAGCAATTTCGAAGAGACATTCAGTGAGAAACACAGAGGTAGAAAATAGATATAATATAAACAAATTCTTGTAAAATGATGACAGCCCCATGCCCATATGTCTGTGTGCTTTTACACACTGGTGTGTGAGTGTATGAAAATGGGGAAAGCACGAAGTTTAGACTAGATTGTTAATGTTGGTTACCTGGAGTGGGCAGTTTAGAATGAGAATACAGGAGACAAGAGGCAAATGCAAAATCCAATATGGAAAGCCTGTATGTGTTCACTTTTATATATAATGATCATATATATTTTGACTGTAGGAAAGGTAATTCAGAAGTCATCAATGGCTCTTCATTGGCTTTAAGCCAATAATTTAATAAACGTATGAATTCGTTTGCCATCCAAGAGTCGACACCACATGGCCCTTGCCTGTTAGTCCATGTGTACAAATTCCTTCATGCTTTATCCCAGGGGAACAGATTTCCATCCCCACAACATGCCTCTTCTTGGATTCTACATTTCCTTTGGATTTGCTATTATAAGGATTTCCTCTTCAACTAACTAATGAATTTCCCCTCATCCCTCAACTGTCAACTCAAGTTTCCTCTCCTCCAGGGCACCCATTCGGCCCCCCTGCACCTCTTGGCTCCCCTCCGCAAGGGCCACTGCCAGACGGGACTGTGGCTGTTCTTTGCCTATCTTTCTACTGCAAGTCCCTATTGGCCCAGGATTCTTGGCAGAAAGGCCCATCTTTTTTTCCCCCATTACATCCCTGAGTCATTTAATCTTTCCACTAGCTCCCCCAACACAGGCATTCCCTAAAATTATCCTAGGTCCCTTTTACAGAGCACAGCATTCCTTTACAGCCTGATTGCTTTATTGGAGGTAAGGCTGAGCTCGTTGTGCCTACACGATGAGTAAAGCTCGCTCACACAACAATAGCAACACCCCCTGTGCAGAGGGTGGGGCTTGGGCTTATCTGTTGTGCTCTGATGGGACTGCTGGGAAGCAGCCAAAAGAACCACGGTCTGACTTCAGCTGGTTGAAGACGGGCAAGATGGAATGAAATGAGTGTACATTAAACAAGTAAGTGGGAGATGAACAACATTCACTGACTTCATAGTACGCAGGGTCATTATCTAAAATACAAAAGTAAAGTGATTGCCTCACTGTGTCTGTGAATAAACAGTTCCTACCTATATTATTTTTACTTGTGTTTGGTTTTAAACAAAGACCATTAATCAGTCACCATATGATTAGTGGGTCTCAAAAAAATGCAAAGAACTAAATAAATGTAGCAATGAAATGCCCTCACAATCATGATCTTACCAGAGAACTATCCTATGATCTCTAAGCATGTAGTCTGAACAGCTGGGCGACTCCCGAAAAATCAATACTACCCACCACACACCAGTGGGAGCTGCCAGGCAAACCTGGGTTGTGTGCACAATGACTTACTCTTCCAGATTCTTCACCCATCGGGAGAACCTGCCTGGGGAGTATTAGAGCAAACACTGCAGAGCAAAAACGGAGAAAGTAGTTCAGTGTTTCATTTCCTTTAGGCAACATGATAAAAGTGCAGGATACATGAAAAGAAAATTTTTGTTTCCAGGATGGGAAAAAAACCTTTGTCATTGACTAAAGTTTTTCTACCTTTCCCTGTTTGAATCTAGACTTCAAATTTGTATCCACTCACAAATTAAGTGCACTGGAGAGTCTTCAAAAATTCCTTGTCAGTTGTGGCCAAATACCTACATTCTTGTCATTTGGCACAATGAAAGGAAGAGCCAAAAATTAACCAGTAACAATCATGTGAAGAAGCCAGTCGGAAAGTCACATTACAATACATCAGGGATGAATTACCTCCGTGATTCCCATTACAAATTCCCTAGGCAGTGGTGGCTTTTGCACTTCAGAATGAGTAACTGAAATGACACTTCAAAACTAACCGAGTTTATTATCTCCAGGGAACAAGGGCACAAACTACCAGAGGGGACTTGAAACATATGCCAGTGACCTCCACATCCCCTGTGTCAGTGTTCTAATACTTCCTGCACCATGTCTGTCTCTAGGCAGATTTCAGGGCTCTGTATGCAGAGGTAAAAATCCACTGAAAATGTAAAGAACCCACACTATAGAAACAGACACATAAACCTGGATGGGATTTTAGCACTTACCCCTTCATTTTGTAACAGGAAAAAAGCAAAACCAGGACCTGCACACATTAAGTTACCTGCTCAAATAACAGGGCAGTTGAGGGCAAAGCCGGGAATGGAACCCAGGGCTTCTAAATCCTCACCTGGTGGTCTTTGCCCATAGCTGCCTGCTTCTACTCAACCTGCTGAGCAACCTCTGTGAACTAAATTTATAGGGTCATCGCTGCCCTTTTCCTCATCAATAATGACTCCAGGCATATAATGTTCCATGTTTGTTTATAGTGCTTTATATTTGTTGTTATTTTTTACTGCTTTTGATGATCCCTGGAGGGCCCACCATGAGGATGATAAAGTAGCAATGGAGCGGTGTGTTACTTCATGTATTTATTATAAATCTGGAGCTGAACTCCCAGAACACTAAGGTTCCCTCAGGTCTGACACGGACGGCTCTGGAGGCGTGACTGTTGAGCGCCAATTCTAAAAATGTGCCACCGCAGAAACGGTTGTGTCTTGCAGTTTAAGTTTGTGCAACTACAGCTCCCGAGAGAACTCATTGATTATCAGCACTCTAAAGGATCTGAGAGCCCCTGCTGCCAATAAACGGGTCGGACATCATTGAACCCATTCCTTCTCAGTCGTATTTGAGTATGGAAGCTCTTTCTAACACCAGTCTCTGACGGAACTAATCTTCCTTAGAACAAACATTAGTAAGTTGCCTTATCACAGTGAGTAATGGGGTGTGGGCCTGTATCCCACCTTTCAATGCTTCGTTTTATTGTAAAATATCTGCAAAAGGTTCATTTCAGGCAGCTCATTGTAAAGACGGGGTGGGTACAGGGAGAGGAGAGGGGAAAAGAGATATAAGAAGTTAACAATAACTTTAGACTCTTGAGTTTATAATCTCATTTTGAATAAGCAAGATAAGCACAAGTAAGCCAAATCCTGAGATTGTGAGTCCAGTTTACCAATAAGATACAGAAAAAGGCATTGGGATTTTAGGTTTGAGTTCAACTGGGACAAAGGACATTTACATCAGGCCCTGAAGGACATGTAGAAAGGACAGTGCTTCGCACACAGTGATCGATACATGTTTGCTTAACAAACGAAGGGCATTCTGGGCTGGGGAGCAGCACGAACGATACCTGCCGTCAAATTGTATGTAGCTCGTTAGTCACGGAGGAGTGAGGAAGCTAGGCTGCCTGCAGTGGTATCGTGCTGGAGGGGAAGGAAACTAAGATCGGGGTGGAAGGATATATGCAGACTTGAAACGTATTTATTCGGATGAGGATTCAAGAGTCTTCCTAAAGTCGTGAGTCTGTTCTCGTTCTCCGGTAGCCTCTTACACATAGCCTGGGCATTCAACAGGCATTTAAAGGATGTTAGTTAATTAAAAGAACAAACGAATGAGCATGAACAGCAGAAGCACAACGGAGAAAACCTGGGGGATTCTGTTTGGAAAGGAAGACGACACGAGCAGCCTCTGAAGCGGTTTGGGATGGTGCGGCACGGTAGACAGTAGAGATCGGGTACAAGCCAAAGGCAGGAGTGTAGGACAAACTTCTCTGGAGTGGACAAACCCCTTAAAATGCACTCTGAAAGAAAAGGCAATACGCTCCAAAAGCCGCTAAATACAGAAAATAAAAGGGGGTCAGTGTAAGACAGCCACTACCTTGAAACTGAAGAGAGTGGTACTAGCATCGAGAGACAAAGGAAAATTCCAAAGAGGGAGAAAACCTATGGGAAGATGGAGGATGGAGGCATGATGGCAAATATTCAATGGGAGACGTTCAGTCACCATAACAGTGACATGGGACAGCGCAGCCGCTCACACAGCATGTTCACGACCATCTTAGCTTACTTTCCAAATGATGCATAGATATCATTATTATCACCCCACTTTGCAGATGAGAAAAATGAGTAGCAGAAATCTCAGGCTTGGCTCTACATGCACTCAGCCGGGAACATAGCTAACATTTTAATTCCTAGCTCCTAATTTTATATTTGATATACTCTCATGATACGACATTTCAGGGGATATAGGATTGAAAGGCAATGCCTGGTCAGAGAGGGAGATCTGAAATTTACTCATGTAGACATGAGAGCTGGAGTAGTGAGAAAGGATCTATTTCATGAGAATTGGGTTCAGTTTGATGAGCTTTGACTGGGTGCCTGGTGTGTGCTCAGTCCTGTGGTCCTGGTGGGGCAATGGGAGGACAATCAGTACGGCATCAAGACATCTAGGGAAAATGAAGAGGAAGAGAGAGGACTCAGTAAACAAACCAAGCTAAATAAAAGTCAAGTGAACTATTGTTTTCTAAGTACCCACTACCCTACCATGGCAAGCAGGACATGGCATGGTGGACGGAAAAAAGACTGGGCACGTGGCAGAGTCCAGTGTTTCAGATGCAGGGATGGCAAAGAGGGATGGCGTGATTAGAGGCGAGACATCGTGCCACGACTAAGAAATAAGAACTAACAAAAAAATGTCTCCTTCCAATACTTCTCCCCTTTGGGCAAACCGAGAATGAAAAAACAGGCTCAATTAACACAGACGGGCTCTCTTTCATTCAATTTGCCAGTTTCTACTAAGACCAGACTCTTGCTCAAGTCCTGGATGGAGTACGGAGCTTCAGTACTTAAAATAGTCAGGGTCAAAGGAAAAGAAACCAATGATGCCCAGGGATTTAGAGGAAAACCTGAGTCAGGAAGTTCTTCAGATATATTTGAGTGACAGAGATTCACTCTGCCTGTTTCTCTCTCCCTCAAACAGAATCAGAGAAATCAAATAAAAATAGTACCGTAGGCGGGATATTTCAGTCTATCACCCGCTTGTCTAGGCTTCCCTACCACTAAAACTGGACACTCTGCACATCTGGCAGATCGGTGGTATTATTTGCTACCATTGGAGCACACTCTGAAACCCTCCGCCTACCAAAATCGTGCACAGGTTCATAGCTTTGCTCAAACACCACCTCCGCCAGGCAGCCTTCCCTGAACAACTTGGTCTGAGGCGGCCTCTCCCTTCCTGAGCTCTGGAGCACTTTGTGTTTTTGGAAGAAGCCTGTCACTCACTGCTCTGTAACATGACTTTTCAAAGAAAATCATCCGTAAAAATATGAATTAAAATATTTTAAACACCAGAAATAACAGCACAGTATGAGAACCATGGTA